>JAYMTK010005305.1:0-10330 GCA_036897405.1 Pelargonium myrrhifolium
CTCCCCATCTCACCTTTGTTCCACCGGTGTTCCACCCCCGCTTGCCAGTGTACCCCCAAACAAGCTTTTCTCGTCCTGAGCCACGCCTCCCCCAACCGCCACACCCCTCATTCTGCTTCGTATTCCCTACAACCACCATTGCATCGCCGTTCTTTCCACTCCACTGACTAGATCAGAATCACCATGGCCGTTCCACTGAACAAATCGGGTAGAACCGCCACGCTACCTCTCACCTCCCACAATCTTCTCCCCCACGAACTCACCATGCCCATGCCTCGACTTCGACCTTCGCCCCGGCCACCCCATGTCCCGTCAGACACCGAAGTCGCCATCTACTCTCCTCCCAGCGCTGCCGCTCCTATACGTTTTTGTCAAAACCCTAAAACCTTCTACTCAAACCTTCTATCCCTTCAACCCTCCCTCAATTCATGATGTATTTTTTGTGAGTGTTCTAGTTTTATGTGTTTAGGTTTGTTAAAAGTAGAAAGTAACATTTATTTCGAAACAAAAAATGAATTATGTAAAGACATTTAATTTGAAAGAGATGTGGTATTATTGAATATATTTATTATTTATAAAGAATCTTGGGTAAATTACGTTTTATTACCATGTAAGTTTAGTTGTGACGTTTAACTACCCTGAAGTTTGATTGAGATTTTCACTACCCTGTAGTTTCATTCCGTTAACAAAATAGTCCTCCGTGCATGAAAATTAACAACAAAATATCCTGTGATGTTATCTTGTAATAATTCACTACCCTGTGGTTTTATAATGTAATTCACTACCCTATAATAATATCTTCTAACAATTCAATACCATGTACTTATAAATTACAAAAATTAAATACCCTCAACTTTTGGGGGTATTTCGGTCTTTTCGTCGACTAACTGGCATAATTAGGACGGAAAAGTATCTTTTTCGTGGATTTGAAACTTAAGGGTAGTAAATAATCTCAATCAAACTTAAAGGTAGTTAAACGTCACAACTGTAACTTACAGAATAGTAAAACGTAATTTATCCAAATATTTTACAGAAAGAGTAAAATAGAATAAGTCATTTAACATTTACTTTCTTTGTAACCTCCGTTTCAAATTAATTGTCGTTTTAGAGTTAAAGAGACCTAACTCAAAGTCCACGAGAGGTGGGTTGCGGATTTCACTTGGGTGAATACATGTTTGCTTGTCATCTCGGACCCAAATTGCTAACCTTACCTGTAAAAACCGAAACTCTTTTGGTCGGGATTGCCAAAAAAAACACAATGGATTGGGCAACCCGCACCTATGAGTTGGGCGAGTCTTTTCAAAAAGAGACAAGAAACCCGACCAAGACTCGAATGGCCAACTTTAGTACAAGTGGTGAACGAGAGATCAATCCCTCTTCGTTAACTTAGAGCCAACAGTTTAGACCTGAACTCACGAAACCGACAAACGTTTGGCAGTGATTGCTTAAATGGGCTTCATCGATATGTGCTCAACAAACACGAACATGCACCACTTGTGGGTCGGGTTAGGCAGTGTACACATTTTCTATACAAAACCCGCAACTCACACAACCTACACCTCTTGTGGGTCGGGTTAGATAACTTACAAATTTTCTATATAAAAATCGCAACTCACACGAACTGCACCTCCTGTAGGTCGGGTTAGTCAACTACGCATTTCCTAAATAAAACCCACATTTCACACGAACCTGTGGTTCGGGTTAGGTAACCTCACATTTACTATACGAAACCCGTAACACACCAAAACTGTGGGTCGGGCTAGGCTTGAATTGTCAGCTCCAACACCTGATCGGTTCTATCATACTACGAACTAAGCATCTTCAAAACGATATCAATATACAGAAGAAAAATGCTAAGAAACCATTCATCGAACGTCAAGACACAAAACTATTGTTTCCGAGACAATCTCTGATGTAAACAAGAGCATGAGAATGAAAATCTCCAAGATTACCTGTCGACCGTCCAACATTTTGCCTCCTCCAAGATTCGGCGACAACGCTGCACGAATCGGCTCAAACCATTCTACACATGATGCTTTTTCTCGAGTTAGCACTAGCAAGAAGAAAGAGTAATTAAACCGAGCAAAACAAGCAAGAAACACGAACAAAAAACTTAATCTGCCACGTCATAAGATTTACAAAGCCGAAGGAGTCACAACTGGAGGGAGTAGAAAAAGAAAAGAAAGAAAAAGAATTAATAAAAGGCGTAAGGGAATTATCCCGAGAGCATAAGCTATAGTAACCGTCACCACCTCGAAGTTCTCTTCTCCAGTTGTCGTTTTTTTTGGCACGAGAAGCTAAATGAAAGTATTAGTTCCCAGTTAAAAGTTACAGTGTACATTAAAGAATCGAAGGCCGGCTTCTCCTTATCTCTTACAGAAGCTACCTGGTATTCACACGAGAAACGATTCAACGATAGCGTGAGTCATAGCTTGTCATCAGGCGCTGGCGGCTTCTGTTGGGGTGGTGCACGGGGCTAGAGCGTTGTGAGGAAGGTTGATTCCCGCTCCTTTCACGGATACAGTAGGGCACTTGACCGAGCTAGCTCTGCTGATGAGATTAGAGTCGAGAAACACAACTACAACTGTGATGTCGTCGTGGAAATGGCGGCGCACGCCCCGGTCAATCTTCTTCAAGTCCGAATACCTAACTTCTCTCTTCTTCGCTGCCTCTTGCAGCGCGGCTTTCACTAGCCTCCTTGCACTTCCCTGCAAAAGGATTACGAGGAAAAAAAACATGAATTTCCGTACAAACTTTCTCGTCTAACACATTAAACTACGTCATTTCAAAGAAAATTATGACAACTGAGGTCTCGTGAATAGTACTACTGCTACATATAAATCGGGAAAACAAGATCATTAATTTGTTTGATAGGGTTTATACATTGACGAGGACAAGCCTCGGTGCAACTACGAAGATGTTGCCTAGTGACCTTGAGCTTGAGGTTACGGGTTTAAGCCTACAAAGCGGCTTACCTACAAAGTGGTGGGAGCAATGTGCACTGGTCGATCTTTTTTGCATATCATATACAATATAGATAAAGGTCGATCTAAGCAATATACAGACAGAGCTGGCAAATGGGCTAACGGGCCGAACCAAAAATACACAAGGATAATTATTGGGCAACCTTTTATAGGCCCGGGCCAGTGCCGGCCCACGACTCGTTTTGCAACAGAAACAAGTGTCATGAATCAAAATCGGGCCAAAACACCCGTATGGTCATCCGGCCACTTTTTACCGGCCTCGTATTATCGGGTCGGATCAAGGATGGCACGGAAAACGTTGGCCCATTTGCCAGCTCTAGATATAGCAATTGCGTAGACCTTTTAATACGGTGCCACTTTTGCAAGTCCAGAGCTTGTTTAAAAAAGTTACTGATGCTACATATTCACAAGGACAAGCTTAAAGAAACTAGTGAACCTAGACATCCGCGGTTTAACATAAACAGTCTTAGAAAGGGACTTGGAAAAGTTACGTGCGTGTGTGTGTTAACACTACGAAGAACAAACATTAGTATAGTGCAACATGTATCTTACGCTGCGTGGATGATTCTGAACTATATCGACTGCTTCCTTATTGCTAAGGTGCTCCCAAAGACCGTCAGATGCAAATATAACAAACTGATCATGAGGCTGCAGTTGGTGCACCGAGATTGACGGGTCTGCACTTAATATCGGTTTTTTGAAAGGCTCGCGAAGGCGAAACTTAGCATACAAAGGTTCCCGATTGAACTCCGCTTTTTTTAAATATACATCGCCAATAGATCTAGAAATCTGCAACGCAAACAAAAATCGCCCGTCAGAAAACAAACTACACGGGAAAGTTGGTATTGAACTGGCTAACCTAGAAAACGAATAATAGGAAAATGTTCTAAAATAGCCCTTCTACTATCCCATTTGTTCCATTGTAGTCCTTGTATCACTTTCGTTCCGGTTTAGCCCAAAGTTTTCAACACAAAAAAAAAAAAAAGTCAAATACGGAAACGGATGTTGAAGTGTGCCGACGTAGATAATTTTTTTAGGTAAATGACCCAATTTGGTCCTTGAACTTTTTTTTAAACCCAAAATAGTACTTGAACTTTCAAATATGGACCCAAAATGGTCCTTACCGTTAAAGCTTATATCAAAAGTTCAGGGACCAAATTGGGTCCATATTTGAAAATTCATGGACTATTTTGGGTTAAAGAAAGGTTCAAGAACCGAATTGGGTTCAAATACGAAAGCTCATGGACTATTTTTAACGTTTGCGGTTCTAACATCTTCCATTTTCGTATCTAACGGTAGGTCCCTTCTTGAAACACTATAGCGAAATTTTGGGGCTAAATTGGTAAAAAAGATAGTACAGGGACTAAAGTGGAAGAAATGAGATAGTACAAGAACTATTTTTGGAACTTCATCCCAAATAATACCATCCAAGACACGTAAAACACGAAGTGATGGCTCCCTCGGACAGATCGGATTCTATGAACCCTATAAAGTCTTACGGTACTAATAATCCGATTCATGTTGGCCAGTGACCGGAATGATCTTAAGTAGAATAATAATGTAAAAGGTCTTGAAATACAGATCATAAGACGTTTGTGGCTGTGATTCACAAGGTCCCACATCAGAACCGATGTATTATTAGTTACGAGTACGATGGATTATTAGGTTAGGTACAGATAATGCACTTGGAATGGTCTTTGTGGGACTCGGCTGATAAGTGATAGGTACTGACCGTCCTTGATTATGGCCTTGTAGGGTCTACAATTAAAACCAAACAAATTAGGAATCGGTTTCAAATACGTGGGTCCAAATCCAGTTTCTGCAGTACCCCACGAAATTCTAGCTCGACCTAACACGTGCGTTTTTTTGGAAAACGAGAATTATTTTTGAAAACCTAGAGTTCAACTAACGGAAATTTATGCAATCATAATGTATGGAAAGTCTAGAGAAGTCCTTAGAGTAGTATAATAGGACACGACATAACCACGTAAAGTGACCCACTCATGTGGTGTGTTGTCCCGAGAAGAAAATATTTCGTGACAATAATAAAATAAAACGATAAATGTAATTTATGGATGCTTCACGACTTCTCCTAAATTTTGGATGCAATGAACGAGCAACATATTGCATTCAAAGACAAGTATGCACAAACAAAATGAGTTCAAATAGTGATAAACTCCGTATCAAGAGCTTATAGCCATTATCTACATGATAGTTAGTCAATTGTAGTCGAGGTGTAAATTTGGGTTCTGGTTCTTCGGTTTGAAAAGTCCTAACAAAAGGTGTGATTTGTAGGCCACGGGTCGGGTTGTGGGTTTTTACAATACATGTGCGGGTTTACCCAGCCCAAAATTTTCCATGACAAACATGACCCAAAAAGTAACCGGGTCCTTATGCATGTTGGATTTTAGGTGCCCGAGGGTTCGGGTCCAAATTGACAGCTATAACATCCAAAAAAAAAAAACTTCGGATATTGAGAAAGCAAAAGGTTCGGAGAAGAAACGCCGAAACAAAACGGGTACCTGAATAATGCCCTTTACGCGCCATACATTGTGCTTTAACACTACAATTTGGGAGTCTTCGGGGTGCATAGAGTGCAATTCCTGTCTTATAGACTCTATACTCGCGTTGTGCTCCGTCGACAGCTGAATGGACAAAACCTCTCCCGTTGCCTTCACGACTCTTCCGAGGACGGCACGGGAATCGCCGAGGTTGGCGATGTAGAGGGTCCCACCACAGATAACACCAACAAGACAGCATGTTCCAACCGCTGCAATCTGTGGTTTCATAGGCCACTGTTTGGTAACAAGAGAGAGAAAACCTTCTTCTGTTGCTTGGAATGCTTTCCGTATTACATCCACTGACATCGATTGTTGCTCCGAAGTAAACCCTGAAAACAACAGAAGAAAAATCAGATAACGGTACACAAGTTAATTCAACTCCACTAACACAAACATGACTCATTTATTTAAATGTAACACGAATACAACACGTTTCACTATATGGGCCTTTTTGACACGTAACACATTTTACATGACAAGACCAACACATTGGGCGTGTTTTTTAGGCTCAACGCGAACACGCACCAATTGTCAAACATGTTGGGTACTTCAACACGATAAGATTACAAAATTAGTAACCCCTAACATGCTTATTTTGTGTTGTGTCACGTGTTGAGACACGAATTGCCAACTCACTACAACCGCAAGGCGTTACTCACAAAGACCAAATCATTTTTCCGAGCAACCAAATAATGCAAAATCAACAATTGGCAACAAAAATATATCGAGGTTTACGGTAAGGTTGAAGCATAAGTCAACTCACTCTTGAGATGCTGAAAGAGGTGCTCGTTGACATAACGTGAAGTCTCAGGCCCTCCGTGCCCGTCATAGACACCGACAAAGGTACCAAAAGGACCCGACTCGTGCAAGCTCAAACTTCCCGATTCAAGCTGGCTCTGATCCTCGAGTAAATTATTAGCCTGCACTACAGCCATTGAGAAATCACCACAACAGTGCTGCCCACTGTCTTTGTACCACAAGAGCCCGTCTTGGCGACCTCCGGTGTCTGAACCCGTGTGAGCATATCGATCTGACCTTGGCCGAAAACAGGCCTTCAAATAGTTCATCAACCCAGATAACATCCCTCATCTCACCGAAACAACCCTCAAAATTCTCCACATCTAGTGAAGACTATGAGAAACCAACTCTCACCCCCACGATTCCACAAGCACCGATATGATCTATGTGTTCTCCTCCTCTATTCAATATATAAGCACTGCAACAAAAAAAGCGTATATTCAATATTCCAAACAAATCAGGATATAGGACCCAACAGATCAAGTAAATGACAAAAGAAGCCGCCTTTTCTGTTCTGTTCAATCAGGAATAGAACCCAAAAAAGGCATGAATTAAGTCAGAGAATCAGAAACAGCCCCTTGTAATGAACATAAAATCCAACAGATACACAAAAAGGGTTTTTGTGTTGAACAAAAAAGTAGTAGTCAAAGCCAACTTTTTTTTCCAATTTTTCTCTGGTCAGTTATTCAGAAAATCCAGAAAGTCCAACACTTCACATTGAAAAATAAACACCCCAAGTAAACCCGAATCCCAAACAAACCCATCAATAAGCAAAATTCAACCTTTTCATTTCCCGATAACACGATTCAAAGAATCCAAATAGAAAGAAGAAAAGAACTCACAACTACAAACTACCCAACACTTCACATTGAAAAATCAGAACACCAAGTGACCCAAATCCACAATAAACCCATCAATCGGCAAAATTCAACCTTTTAATTTCCAGACAACACAATTCAAAATACACAAATAGAAAGAAAAAATAGCACACAAAAGTTCACGAGACTCACCTCTAATTTGACTAATTCCTGAAATCAACCAAACCAAACACAACACGCTTCACATTGAAGAAATCAAAAACCCCAAGTGCCCCAAAATCTCCAACAAACCCAGGTAACACAATTCAAAAGACCCAAATAGAAAACAAAATTAGCACACTACACAAGAGGCTCACCTCTAATTTGACAGATTCCTGTAATCAACCTGACCAAAAACAATACACCGCACATTGAAAACCAAAACCCCAGGTGACCAAAATCCCCAGTAAACCCATCAATCAGCAAAATTCAACCTTTTCATTTCCAGATAACACAATTCAAAATACCCATTTAGGAAATTTAAAAACAGCACACAAGACTACACCTCTAATTTGACTGAATCCTGAAATCGATCTAACCAACACAACAAACCACAACACAACACACATCACATTGAAAAAATCAAAACCCCAAGTGACCCAAATCCCCAACAACCCCATCAATCACCAAATTCCAACCTTTTCATCTCCAGACAACACAATTCAAAACACCCAAATAGAAAGAAGAAGAAAATCAGAACACAACACACTTCACATTGAAAAAATCAAAACCCCAAGTGACCCATATTCCCAACAACCCCATCAATCAGCAAATTCCAACCTTTTCATTTCCAGATAACACAATTCAAAACACCCAAATAGAAGGGGAAAAAAAAAAACGAAATCAGCACACAAACACAGAAGACCCAACACACTTCACATTGAAAAAACCAAAACCCCAAGTGACCCAAATCCCCAACAACCCCATCAATCAGCAAATTCCAACCTTTTCATCTCCAGATAACACAATTCAAAACACCCAAATGGAGAAACAAAAAATAAATAAGCACCCAAACACAGAAGACTCACCTCTAATTTTTCTGACTCCCCAACACAACACAACACAACACAGCTCTCTGTTCTAAGGATCTGGAAAGGCCAAAAAGCTCCTCTGGGTGCCACCCAAAAACCAGATCTGTGGATCCAAATCCAATCAACCTAGAGAACCAAAGGTGGGTTCTTGTTGTTTTTCTCTATCTCCAAAGTGGGTGATTGCTGAAGAAGAAGAAAATGGGTGTTTTTCAAAAAGAGTCCATGTGAAGAAGATTGGGCTCAGCTCTCTCTCTCTCTCTCTCTCTCTCTCTAGCAGACAAGCCCCATAAAAGACCAACAATGGAGAGCTTGAAGCCAGCAAAGCAGAGGTCCAGCTATGGGCTCCACAAGCACTATGGTAAGAGAGAGAAAGTAGAGTCAATGAAGTTATGTGGAGGAGTGATAATGTGCGACGCGGGTGCATGGAGTTTTAGTGCTGTTCGGCTCACGTGAGGACACGTGGAGGGGTGCGATTGCGACACGGAGACCATCTGTAAACTCGCTGTTTTGTTGTTATCTGAATAATTGTTGGTGGACAAAATGGGGATCGACACGTGTCGGGATTTGGAGGCGATGACACGGACTGGTCTGTGCCTCGTGGGGTGAAGACTTAAGAGGGAGTAAACAAAATCACCGTCTCGTTAATTTTTATATTAAGAGAAAGTTTAGTCTTTTATATTTGGGTTTAATGTTTATCAGTTGACTGATATAAAGTTATATCAGTTACACTAATAAGGTAGTGACACCTCATTTAAAATTATGGATCCGGACGGGTCGCTCCGCTCTCCCAAATTCACTTAGGTGGGTATAAGTGATTTTAAATGAGGTGTCATCACCTCATTGGCTTTGTTAAGTTGCAACTGATACAACTTTATATCAGTCAACTGATATACATTTTACCCTTTATATTTTATGATTTTAATCGTTTATTACGAGTAGAATGTGTATCAGTTGATTGATATAACTTTATATCAGTTGCAATTTAACCGAGTCAATGAGGTGATGACACCTCATTAAATTTTATTTATACCCACCCAAGTGGATGTGTGGGACCGGAGCGACGCGTATGGATCCGTGATTTTAAATGAGGTGTCAACGCCTTATTAGTGCAACTGATATAAAGTTATATCAGTCAACTGATGTTCCTATTACTCTTTGTGTTAAATGTACTAAAGGCGTAAAAGGTGTAGAGAGGATAACATAGGGTCTTATTTACAGAGATGTGGGGGCATCATGAATGACAGTGATTCAAATCAGTTAAGCGGAGTATCGGGAGCGAGAAATTTAGAGTCGGGATAGGAAGCGAAGGATTCAGAGTCGATAGATTCAAAATCGTGTAATGGTTGGAGAGAGGGTGTTGGGTTCGTTTGAATATCAGAGGTGGAGGTCGGAAGTTGGAAGTTGGTGGATTTTCGCTGGATTTCGTGGTAATGGTTCTACTGTATTGGATGTTGAATTAGGATCCGAAAGCTCTAGCATCTATGAGTTAGTTTCTACAAATAGGTATTTTTCCTATTATAGTGTTGGGTTTGAGAATTTTTTTTTTCATGTAATGTTCGATTTGTAAATTCAGTTGTCCACTTGTTTGTGAGAAACATTACCGATAGAGTGGTCATAAATTATTGGACGTGCCGCTTTACCGAACGTACTTATGTTTCATTCCATCTATCTTTTTGAATTAATATAAAATTTTCCGTTAAGAAAAAATTACATTCGATTTCAATAAAATTATTATCGAGTTTAAATCCCCAGATGTAGACAAGATGATGGTCAATGTGATTTGCTCCCACCTTAGTTACCCATATTCAAACTTTTACAGCCATAACTTAAAAATTATTTTAACGTTGTTCCGCGATAAAAGTGTCTCAGAATGAGTAAACTGTTAGGTCAAATATTCTAGTACCATTTATCAAAATTCAAAAATAAGTTAATAACTTAAATTCAGTATCAAGCAATTAATAAAAATATGTCCAACTCCATCTTTCTTCCTTGAGCTTGCCGCCGGCCTCATCAAGTAAAGGTACCATCATTAAGCGGGAAAAGCGAGACGTGTAGGAGGTGTAGGAAGTTACAGGTGCGTTAGGGTTAGGGTTTCGGCC
>JAYMTK010005306.1:0-10328 GCA_036897405.1 Pelargonium myrrhifolium
GTGGACAAGAAGACAACACTCACCTAGTGTGCCGCGTGGACTCGAGAAACACAGGCGCATCACTACGATAGTCTTCGAACTTTTATTTCAATTTCCTCGTAACTATTTCTCCTGGATCGATATTGCTTCTTAGTTGAAGATAAAATATTAACAACATGTCTTAGTCAATTCAAGAAGTGCATCATCAAAATAAAATATATATCAACAACAATGTTTAAGTCAATCGAAGAAGAGCATCATGGGTACGAGAAGTAGTTGTCTTTATTTAAGTTATCGAAAAACGCTATCATAGTAGAGATCTCCGTTCTAATACGATTTGTTTTAGAATATGAAAATCAATAATTTAAAACGCGTAAATTTCAGTTCTTGTAATAAGATTAAGAACCCTTCAATTAATTCCTTTAAAAAAGGAAGAACTACTCAAATTGTGTTATTTACTAGACGTTTTACGTTGTTTATTTTATATTTCATAAAAAATTAGTTTTTTTTATATATTTATATTTTTTAAATAAATATTTCACGTTTCGAACAAAAATTCCAAGTTTTGAATTGAGGGTTCCAGAAAACTGACCTACACCCAATGTTTTGAACTCTAAATTCTTAATGTTCTACATTCTCGTTTTTGTTTCACTAAAACAATGCGCAATCCATGTAACTTAGGTGTCACGGATCGAAAGAATCGGCCGCGTGTGCTCCTCAAACTCCCAGATCCGGAGAGTGGGGCCAGCTTTATCCATGTGCATCAAGCAATATAAAGTACATATCCTGGCAAAAAAACGTTATATATGCAGCATTGAAGCACACTGATCGGTATCTATTTCGCAAATATAGAAGCATGCCGCATGGCGAAAACCACCCAAATGCACATGAGAGAGACTCATTCTTTCGGGACGCGACATAGTTCTATATAACCTAGTAGTCATTTCATTAACAACACAATACCAGAACATAAGCTAGTCAACACCAAAACACAGTATCATCAACCATCATGGGCTCATCTCTGCACTTTCTCTCCCTCTTTCTCTTCCTCACATTCCACCCCACAAACACACACCCATTTTGTCATGAAACTGAGAGGTCATCTTTACTACATTTCAAGAACAGCTTTGTCATCAAGAACTCAGCTTCCAGCTTCCACTCCTCCCATCCAAAGCTCTCTTCATGGGATCGAAAAGGCGGCGAAGAAGAAGAGACTACTGATTGCTGTTCTTGGAATGGTGTTGAGTGTGATGAGCACACAGGCCATGTCATAGGCCTTGACCTCAGTAGCAGCTCCTTGTATGGCTCCATCTCCTCCAACAGCTCTCTCTTCCATCTTGTGCATCTTCAGAGCCTTAACTTAGCTGATAACCACTTCAACTACTCCACAATACCTTCCAAGTTAGGACTTTTCTCAAGACTAACACATCTCAACCTCTCTTATTCTGTGCTCTCAGGCCAAATCCCACTAAACATTTCAAGACTCTCCAACTTGGCCTCACTTGATTTGTCCTACAATGACATGTTAGTCCTCGAAAACCCGAATCTTGGAGGGTTAGTCCGAAACCTAACCCGCCTAGAAATGCTTCATCTCAGTGAGATCAACATGTCATCTGAGGTACCTCATGTCATTGCAAATCTATCTTCCCTTAGGTCTGTCAAGCTCGAGGAATGCGGGCTATTCGGAGAGTTTCCATCAAGAATATTCTTCAATCTGCCTAATCTTAGGCTCCTCAATGTGATGTACAACACAGACCTCACTGGCTTTTTGCCTGACTTTCAATGGAGTAGTCCTCTGGAGACACTGTGGCTTGTGGGAACAAGCTTCTCTGGTGAGTTACCATCTTCAATTGGCAACATTGCTTCAATGGTTAATTTTGATATTTGGTCTTGCCAATTCAATGGCTCAGTTCCTTCCTCTCTTGTGAACCTCACTCGAATCGTAAACCTAGGCCTTGGAGACAACTCTTTTAATGGTCACTTCCCTTCTTTCTTGGCAAATCTCACAAATCTTGAAGTCTTAACACTTGGTCTCAACAGATTCCATGGTGCAGACCTGTTTTGGGCCACCAAGATAACCAAACTAAAAATCTTGCACCTCACTAAGAGCAACATATATGGTGAAATCCCCAATTCTTTTGGGAACCTAACCCATCTCACTTCTTTGCTCATGAGCTACAATCAAATAAGTGGGGAGATCCCATTGGAGCTTTTCAATCTTTCCCATTTGACTGACCTGGGGCTTAACTTCAATCAACTAGATAGCACAATCCCTTCGCGGATTAGCAAGTGGTTCGGACTAACTTATCTTGACCTTTCGTTCAATAAGCTCCGCGGGCCAATTCCCATCGAGGTTTTCGAGCTTGAGAAGCTCACTTACCTTGACCTTTCTTTCAACAACTTGAGTGGGAAAGTTGAGATGGACAGGTTTCTTGGCCTCAAGAACTTGTCCATATTGCATCTCTCAGGGAATAGTTTGTCATTGGATGATGATAGAGAGGGATTTAGGGATTTAGGGTTTCCAAGCTTTAGGCAATTAGGATTGTCTTCTTGCAACTTGAGTAGGTTTCCTAGTTTCATTAGAACCCAAGATGAGCTTGAGTGGTTGGAGCTAGCTCACAATAACATCCATGGCTCAATACCTACTTGGATATGGAACACAAGTGCTCAAACTTTGCTGATCTTGAACCTTTCCTCCAACTTCCTAACCGGCTTCCACAACCTCCCGGTCTTCCCTCCATGGACGCGTCTAGTCACCTTAGATCTCTCCCATAACTTGCTCCATGGTTCACTTCCATATCCTCCACCAACCACCCTTTTCTTCTCCACCTCAAACAATTCATTGAGTGGCAACATTTCACCATTGGTTTGCACCATGACCTCTCTCCAAGCCCTTGATTTGTCCGAAAACGAGCTCATTGGACACATTCCTCAGTGTTTGGGCAGTTTCAGTCACTCTCTATCAGTACTGAATCTAAGAGGCAACAATCTTGAAGGTCCCTTGCCTCAAAGATGGACAAGAAGCAAATTGAAGATGATCAATCTAAGCGAAAACAAGCTCGAAGGGACGCTCCCAAGATCATTAGCCAAATGTGAAATGCTGGAGAGTTTTGACATCAGTGACAACCAAATCAATGACTCTTTTCCATATTGGTTGGGAAGTCTTCCTGAGCTGAAGGTTCTTCTTCTGAGGTCTAATCTCTTTCGCGGCGAGATAAGGACTAATCTTGATGATCAAAGCAGCTTTACGTTCTGTAAACTGCGAATCATTGATCTCTCTTACAATCATTTTTCGGGTGATTTGCCTTATGAGTTCTTCTTGAATTGGAATCCTCTCAAGAATGTGAGTGAAAACCACTTGACATATCTCCAAATCTATCTTCATTACAAGTTTTCAAGTGCCTATGTGACTGAGTTTGTTTGGGATGTGAACTATGTGTTCTCTATAACAATGGTGAACAAGGGTTTGATGATGGAGTATGAAAAAATCCAAGAACTATTCACAGCTGTTGATTTTTCAAGCAATGATTTCCATGGAGAGATCCCCAAATCCATAGGTCACATGAAGGAGCTTTATTTGCTCAACTTGTCCAACAACTTTCTCACAGGTCGCATTCCTGATATTCTTGGAAACCTAACAGGACTCGAGTCATTAGACGTTTCTCATAACATGCTCTCGGGGCAAATCCCTCAGAAGTTGGCACAACTTACATTTCTTGAAATTTTCAATGTGTCTAGTAACAATCTTACTGGACTTATACCACATGGACCACAGTTCAATACGTTTCAAAACAACTCGTTCAATGGAAATCCAGGTTTATGTGGCGCGCCATTGACAAATGAATGTACAAATTTAGAGGGCTTGCCACCTCTAACATTGGCCAGTGAAGAAGATGGTGATGATGATCAAGATTCAAAGTCTCTATTTTGTTTTGATTTGAAGACTGTTCTAGTTGGCTATGCATGTGGGTTTGTACTTGGAGCCATCATTGGGACCACAATGTTCAAGAGGAAATATGATTGGTTTATGAGAGTTTTCAAGTGGAGGAAACACAAATTTAGCTAGTGAGAGGAGCTTCCACAGGAATTGTATCAAGCAATGCTTGTATGTGTGTGTACAAATATACTCTCTTTTTTTTATTTTCCTTCATATGTTTCTTTTCAGTTCTTTAATTAAGATGATAAAATCTATTGTGTATGCTCTCTAATTTTGATGAATTAATAGTATAGCCGGTAGCGGATGATACAAGAAATTTCGTAAATAAAATAACTCATTGTGAAGCCATCATCTATTCAGGCCCATCAGTAAGCCCCAAAATGTTCTCTTTGAAGAAGCCCAAAAAATTATTTATTGCAAAAGCACTTAGCCACGTGAAGAAAGGTCGAAACGAGTGTTAAATCGGACCACTATTCGACCCAAGAATATCCAAAAACTACTTGAGAAAGCGCCAAAAGAGATTCGAAATTGGTCCCGTCGCGTCTTCACGGGCTCGGAGCCACGCCAAACAACAGCTAACTTTTACACACCGCCAACCAATCACGTGATGCCATATCAACATTGCGCTCGAAGCCATGCCAGACGACCGCCAATGTGTTACTCTCGCGCTCCAGCCAATCACGTGAAGCCACAACAACACTGTATCATGCACACGCTGCACTGGATCGAATCTTGCAACCCAATTAAGTTGGGCAAGTCAAGGAGCAGACTCAAACTCATATTAGAAGAATAGAATATGCTAAATTTGAGGCTCCTTTCTTTTGGTTTAAACTATGGGGTTTTAAAACGGGTCCGAACTTTGGCAGTTAATACCTTTAAGCCGTTTGACCACACTCAGACTAATCCCCATTCGAGATTTGTTCACAGGTTAAAGATTTCACCTCTCCCCAAGAATGTGTTGCGTAGGGATTGAAATCAAAATCTCTTTCCACTCACGCAGCCTGTGATAGCCAACTGCGCCACCTCATTGGGTAATTTGAGGCTCCTTTCACCATTATAGAGATTGAGCTCACTATTTACTGTTGTGGTGGCTCCAAAGGTTTTGGTCATGATGGTTTCAATATGAACTTTGTTCAAAAGACTTGGCACATACTAAGTTGGATTTTATAAACTTCATCAACCAATTCAACATGCTCCATAGTAAATGCATCACCTAAAACAAAATTTTCCAAAATATACCTGTCTTCAACCAAACACCATCCCAAGTCTCAACTAAACAAAAAGACCAATTCAAGTAACTCTCACCCAATAGTCAAGCCATTGTCTTCCATGTTCAACCATTTTTCCACCACATTTTCTCAGTTCCCAAACAATACTTCCACGAAAACTCGATCTATCGGTTCAATCCTACTAGATATAAATAGATTTCCATCACTGGCAAAACAATAATACGTGCTACTCACACCATCTGCATAATTTATCTCAACCATTCATTTCCTACTTAAAAAGCATAACGGTACTGTGTTTACACCATAAACAGACTAAACTTCGATTTTGAGATCAGCATGGATGATCAAAAATCGAATTCCACAACAAATATGATTGAACCGGAAGTGTACGTAAACTAAAAGCTACCTGACCGTCTTCGTCCAGGAAACCAGTCACGCACAAGTGTCCTGCTAATTTCTAGTTGGTTGATCAGACACGAATCTATACACGAGTGAGCTCTGAAATAGAATCAATGTTAGGTTAGAAAATTGTTGTTGCTTTATAGGAGAAAAGCAGAAACAATTAAAGAACATCACACAAAGATAAAGGAGCTTCATGACAATTCATTATTAAAATGAATACACTAGACTCCAATCCTACCAAACTTTCACTAGACTCACATTTTCGTTATAAATAGCTTCTCTTCAATTAGTTGATTATTAGATCAGACTCGTAGAAAACCTTGCTCTTACCAAAAACCAAGAAAACTAAGAATAAGAACCCTAAGAGTAAAGACATACAACTAATTCTCTTTCACTCCTACCTTTTGGTTGATCATTCGATCAATACCCCTATGGCTAAGAATTCCCACTCCCGAAACAGTTTCATAGTCAGCATTCTTATCTCCTTCGTCATAATTTCCTATGCTCAAACCTGCAAAAAGTACACCTTTCCAAACAAACGGGTCTTCCGCTCTTGCAGCGACCTTCCCGTTTTGCAAGCCCGCATCCACTGGAACTACATTCCGTCTGCCAAAAGTTTTCAGGTTGCTTACCGGGCTGCTCAAACGTCAGCAGGATGGATTGCATGGGGAGTAAACCCAACCGGAACAGGCATGATAGGAACACAAGCTCTTGTTGCGTTTCACAATTCTAATGGGAGCATGACCGTTTATCCAACACCCATACTCGGCTACAGCCCTTCAATGGAACCGGGAGATCTAAGCATCAAGGTCAGCAACATCTCTGCAGAATATTCCAATAACGAGATGACTATATTTGCCGTTGTAGGCCCGCTGAAGAATGGGAATACCATTAATCATGTCTGGCAAGCCGGAAATTCTGTCACAGACGGTATCCCTCAGATTCATCCAACAGGAGGGGAAAATCTTGAGTCAACCGGGACATTAAATCTTCTATCGGGTTAGGAACCGAGCGTGGAGGAAGAATTCAAACAATCCCTACGAGCTGAAGTTTCACTGTTCACCTCATTCAACGACGGTAGCAAGTATGTAAATATATATGGTACTGTTTTCAATAATTTTCGTGTACTATGAATCATATAAGTATAAGTATCCATGCACTATTGCAATTACCACCTCCATATGATGAGAAGTTAATAAATGCATACATTATATATCCAAACAGATGCTTGTGATAAAAAATGAGAATTGGGAAGACAAAAAGTGAGGGAAAAATAGAAAATGAAATAAGTAGCTAAAACGATCTTCCAACACAATTTTCAAATAAATTATTATCCTTACACTCAAATGAAGAGATGCAAACAACAAGAATAACTTTAGCACTACTATCGTACAGTCTCAACCTCTATGCTTCTTGGCACAAATGCTGTGTCGAAAGTTTATTTTAATAGAGAAACAAATAACATCAATAGACGGGTTATCATGGCTGTGTATGTTTGACCACATTACCGGTAAATTGCTGAATCTCCTCGAGCTTAGGCTTTGTCACCGGTAATTCCAGTGTAACCTGTCAAATATGACATGTAAGATTGCTTTGTGCATAGGACATTAGGATTACAAAGACAGGGATGCTTCTTAAACTGACACAAAGACACTATAACAAGGTTAAGAAAATTTCTTTATGACCAGAAAGCACACTACTAGAAAGAAGGTTATAGGAGACGGCTTAATTCGTATCCTCTCTTAAGTGAAGGTACATTGGGCTTTTTAGCCCACACGGAAGGTAGATTGGGCTTGACTGTCTTCTAAAATAAGTCAGGCTACACACTTTTAGGCGACGGCTTAACTGACTTATTGAAGACGGATTTTGCTATGGGAGACGGCTTTTGGCCGTTTTCTAGAGCCGCAATTCTTGTAGTCTTGGAAAGTTGAGAGTTCAGTCTAATTATTTCCATTAGGTATCAAGTAACGATGAAAGAATTGGAATAGAAACACAAAGGTCACCATTTATTGGATACCCTATAGTGTATGTTTCTATTTTCTATATTAAATTGTAGCGTCCTCAACTCCTTTTAAGAGTATGTGTTCACGTACTCGCAAAAAAAATAAAAATGCTTACCTCTTTGAAGATTTCACTGTGAGATGTCTCCTCAAACCCCTACATCAACCACAATAGACTTCATCAACCACATCTAATAAATGGATGGATTGCAACAACATGCAGAAATAAGATGGCATAAATGGGAGAAAGTGAGAGACCAGTTTTCGGAATAGACTAAGAGATCCTCCATTTGATTCTCCAATTTTAACACGAAAGACATTGATCCCACAGTTCTCGACTGCAAAGCCCATCATCATCAAAACAGCTTCCTTCCCGAGTCCTTTACCACGACTGTACCAACAAAAGCAATATGATGTGGAAAAAAGAATTAAAAGAGAGGGAAAACCAAAGAGAATACTAATAAAATTCATGAACGGGGAGAGAACACATTGATGAATACATGTACACAAGTATGAGATGAAAAGAACATGTACCTTTTTGGTTCGGCTATCATTATTTCAACCTCTGCCATTTGAGGATCGTCCAAGTCGTTCATGTATATGTTCACATCACCAACCATGGCTGGAAAGCATCACAATATTAGTCTTAGGCGAACAACATCCAGTGCAAGTTAAGACAGTCAGAAATTCAAACCAACTGTGCCCTAAAAGGAAGGGCGAGAACCACATCAATTTATGAAAGAACACTTCAAAGAAATTGATCAATCAGCACTGATTAGCTTCATAGCTAACGCTTTCCCTATGCAATAAAGAAAAAACACCGTGCAACTTCTTTTCTATACGCCACAACAAACAAGTCACTCTCTTGTTACGAAAAAAATATACATATTTGCTGTCTCTATCCCAAATCAAGTAGGAAGTAAAAGATAAGTTTTGGACAACTTTATGGCAAAATTTCATAAACCAACTCAAATAAACCATGAGATAGCTAAATCCAAAAGTTAGCTATCAGGGTGAAAGAGCCGAGGCCAATAAGAGCCAAACCGCACTTCTGAAGCCAACCTCCTTGGTCGCTGACACTCTAGGTAGCTTTCACTCAGGTGGGGACTGCAGGTAGCCCTTTCCACCCTTTCGACAGCTCCACTAAACTCCTCTTCAGATAGCCCTTCCCATGTCGTGCACTTCATACATGGGAACATGAGTCTAGTACTAACCTCGGGAGAGCTCGACCCTAACAGCTAGCTGACTGGATGAAAGATCTCAAGCACTTATAAACCCAATTTGAGAGGTATGGGACTCTAGGACCATAATAGCTTCTACCTCCAATCACACTTTTTTTAATCGCATTACAAACCAGAAATGCACTAACTACCAACTAGATGAAACTAAAATAAGGCTAACTCAGCAAAATGGTCATGATACAAACACGGTGTAACTGAATCAGGATTGGGGATTGAAATGTTGACCATACGAAACTATCAACATTTCTGTCCAGAGACGATAACTTGGCTAACAAAACTGACATTCCAGGATGAACTCAACCAAGCATAAAGATTCAAATTCCAATACCATTTTCTTTCTCAGTAAACAAACAAGACTGTAAGTTTGACTGACCTTCCACATGGGGGTCTCCATGGACAAACTCTCCCTCTACCATTTCCTTGTCCAGCACAATAAAAGTCTGCTCTGCAAAAACCCATCTCCAAATCCTTAACCACCATCCAAAAACAGAACAACCCAATTCAAAATCTTACAATCCAATACAACACAAGATGGACAAAACCCATTTGAAAAGACTTAATTTTTGATCAAAAACAAAGAAACCCAGTTCATAATTTTGTGAGAAAAGATCAAAATAAGTGAAACTACTCTGGGAATCTTGAGTCCAGGAGAGCTGCATCTGATACTCCTGCTCGAGAGTGAGAGGCTCAGAGCCAGTGGCTTGGAGCAGAGCAGGGTCCTGCATCCACTGGTGGTACCTTGGCACGTGCGCTTCCATGTATGGTACCAATATCACCTTCTCCCCCACCAGACTCACTGGAACTCCCATGTTTGTGTCTCTCTGTATCGGCTGCTCTGCGACTTGGAAGAAGAAGAAGAAGAAGGGTCGAATTGAATAGAGCGAAACGGCGGCGTTTTGAAAGTGGTAGTATCAGCAAGGGTTTTGGGAGGCGACCACAGATTTGCTCAGACTAGGTGGAAGAAGGAACATATTCTCTGGTTCGACAAAAGCAGTTTCATTCGAGTTCGTAGATTGCTTTGTACAGTAAGTACTCTGTTGTTTCTTGCGGTTTTAGGATTTTCTGTCCGTGTGTTTTAGTATACTAGTTGGTGGCTCGTGCGTTGCACGAAATATAATAGTATTTATATCATTTGCGGATCACTAATTTCGCTCAAATGTAAAACAGTATAACACATAATATATATTATAATTTTTTATTAATGACGACTTTCCATATTTTGAAAAAGTTTGAGTCAAGATTAAAATTTTGATGACGTGGCGCTCTAATACACATTATAAATCAGTTTTTTGGTTCTGTTTTTATAGTATGTATAGATATTACTATTATACTACATCCGTTTCAAAATAAGTGTCGTTTTAGAGATTTTCACACATATTAAGAAAAAATGTTTAATGACCTTTTTGTTTTTAAATAAAGACATAAAAATCATCATTACTTTTGGAGTTATTCCTACAAACTTTTCATCTTCCATATGAGAAAAAAAAATCATGACTAAAGGGTAATATGAAAAGTTTAAATGTAAAAGTTTGTTAAAAGT
>JAYMTK010005307.1:0-10328 GCA_036897405.1 Pelargonium myrrhifolium
GGCGGTGGTAGCAGAGAGTTTGGGCTGGAGCGAAAGGCGGTGAGCGACGACGTCAGGTGGAACAACGACGCCAAAGGACAACCGGACTCAAGGCTTCGATCGGAGAGGAAGGTTGTCGGGGGGTTTCTTTTCTATGTCGGCGGAAGCCGACGGAGAGAAGTGAAAACTGGTGGCGTCAAACGACCCAAGGGTTCTGAAGGTCAGTCGGACGCATGGCAGAAGAGGAAGGTTGCGGGGGCACTTTGCGGTTTTGACGATGGAACCAAGTTAGATCGATGCTGAAGGATGGGGAAAAGGAAGAGGCGAGGCCCGCTACGACTTGTGGGTGAGTGGGGGTGAGGACGGTGCTTGGGAATAGATTAGTAGAGGCGGATCCAGACTCTCGGATCCGCATGATTGAATGAGATGGCTCTTGGCCGGTTACGCAGAATGAGGTTGGTTTCGGGTTGAATCGGGAGGAAAGGAGATCCTCGCACAACTACAACCGGTTGAAGACGAACGATATATCTTGTAAATTGCTCCTTGCTATAATGGTCTCCTAATAGGACCAAAGCATCGCGAGACACTTAGTATGGATGTCAAATAGCTCGGTTCTTGGTAGAATTCATGGATGTTATTTTGTGAAAGCTCCTTTTATGCCTGGTCTCCTTAGATATTTGAGTTCCAAACGCATGTGTGCGACTTTAAATTCTTTGTTTTCATTTCGATGTACGCAGGTTGTTTGTTTTTAGTAGCCCTCAGGCATGGACGAAATTGCTAATAATATTGGTAGTTTCCATAAAAAAAATTGATTTTTTAAAGCATTCTTATTTGGGGTAATTGCACATGAACCTCCGGTATTTTACACGTTTTTGCACATGGATACCCTAAAGTTTTATTTTAACTTTCGACTACTCTGTAGTATGTCGGGGGCCTCTCCGTCACGGAATATTCCATTTTAACGGAATATTTCCTTTTTTGATCATGTAGCATGCACATAACCAATTTTTTTTCTTTCATAAATGCCCATTTTACCATTCTTTTTATTTTTTTATAATTTTCTTGAAATGCGAATAAGACGATTCGTCTTCTGTTTAATTTTTTTTAATTAGTATTATTTATATTTAAAATTTAAATATTATATAACAAGGGCAATTTGGTCTTTTTGACACTTAACTAACAAAATATGGACGGAGAGGCCCCCGACATAATACAGGGTAGTCGAAAGTTAAAATAAAACTTTAGGGTATTCATATGCAAAACGTGTAAAGTACAAGGGTTCATGTGCAATTACCCTTTCTTATTTCTACCAAATATAAGCGAGAAAAAAAATGTTTATATGAGCATTCCATTCATTCCACCTTTACAAACGTAATGCAAGTACATGTTTTGGTAACTTGAAACTTGAGATTGACACATTTGTAAAGATTGTTTTTCCACAAAGCATTGAATAAGTTTTGAACCTAACCAAACAATTTGAAGGCACGAGACAATTCAAAGGGCGAACCTCGCGCATAAGAATCAGGTGAGGGTTACATCCTTGACTTTTTGGTTCACATATCATATGGCACATGCACGCTGGACGATGTCGGATTCACACGAATGCTACGATAAGTGCTCACTAGGATCTTGTGAGGGCGCGCATTAACATGATAGGAGCTCTAGTGAGGCTCGATGCTAGATGAGAAGGTGCAAACACCACGTTTCAGCTTTTCACAACTTGTGTAAGGTGAAGAAGTAGTGATGCGGTGTAGATGACTACTCACGAGCGCATAATCTAATGGCAATCCTCGCGAAGAAGAGCAGCGTGAAGCGAGAGTGGCTGGAGCTACCACGTTGCACGATACGGTTGGTCGAGGGAGGGAGCTACCATGTGGCGCGATGCGGTTAGTTGAGGGAGGGAGCTACTATATGGCAAACAGTTGATCACATAAGGTGGAGCACGCATTGTGCATAGTGCGTGGTCTCATGTATTGGTCCTTTTTTGTGCATTTTCAACTATTTTTTACTTTTTGGATCTCATTCGTGGTATGATTTGACACTCGTTTAGACCATTGTTCTTGTCAAAATAAAATCATAGATTTGGAGACCATATCTAGCCTTCTTAAGAGACTTACATTTATTCCATCTTCGATCTGGGTCTATATCAAATGGCTCAAACTATGATTTTCGGCTCCAAATCTATTGTAGACTTAGACGAGTACACGTTTCGGCTTTGAATTAGAAATTAAATATGAAACTTCATGTATCATCACGCTCTATTAAGATGACGATCTTTTCAGATATTCCTACTTTTACCAAATATATGTTGAAATGAGCATTCCATTTCAACTTACCATTGTAGTGTGTTTTTTGGTTACTTGAAACTTGAGATTGACAATTTTGTAAAGACTGTTTCCCAGTAAGCATTGAATAAGCCTTGATCGTAGCCAAACATTTTGAGACATAAACTAATCTATAGTTGAAGTAAAATTAATCTCAAATATCTCCTTAAGATTAGTGATATTATCTTGAATATTTGTAGAGGAAACTAGCAAAATATTTATATGATGATATAATTGGAAATCATCTCGTTTATTATATTTTTTGTTCGGATCATATGTCGGTTAGTTAATAAAAAAAATATATTATTGTATAAACAAGCTAATTAGCCACCTTCATTAATTGGAGTGAATAAAATACTTCATTTGTCTCAAAATAAGTGTTCTCTTTTTTATTTTGAGAAAAATTAAAGAGAAGTTCATTAGTATTGTATATTTATTTGTTTTGACTTTTTTTTTTGGAATAAAAAATCAAGGCTCTAAACGTTGTCGTGTCTGGTCTTCTTTTCCAAGTATGTATAGGTTGACTAGTCTAACTGTCTGACTTGGGTCTTCGGGTGTTTGGGTATTTAAGTGTCTCGTGGTAGCAATTCTGCGCAAGAAACACACCGATAAATAGAGCCCCGAATGTATGTCCAAGTGACCGCCTCCGGTGTGAGAATGAGTTCTCAACACAAAAAGAATCGTTACGCTAGGCTGATGAAAATAAGAATCGTTCTCTTCGTAGTTCGTTTGAAGATCGGAGAACACACGAAGAATGCGATGAACACACGAAGAACGTTTGGGAGTCTTGGGTTTTTGCAATTGTGTTCTAAGAAGTAAAATGATTGACCTTTTACCTTAGGCTTGGGGCTCTTTATATATGTGGCGGCCTCCAATTGGTGGATGTCGAGGTGGGGGCCCGCAGACTCTCTAATATGTTGGTTTGCCAGATCTTTTCGTCAGCAGGTGGTCACTTGGCGTGTGTACGTGTAAGGATGACCTCATGCTCACCTGCTAGTTATACTCGTCAGTAGGCAGACGCTAGGCTGGCTCTCCTGGCCATGTTGGAGAGCGAGGCAATTATCTCTTCTACTGCTAGTTATACTCGCCAGTAGGCAGACGCTAAATTTAATCTGTGTCATATGGGAAACTAATGACGCTCTCTGGTCAGAGCCATGTGTATGACCTTTTGCCTGTTGGTTATGCTCGCCAACAAAAGGACACTAAGCTTGGAGTGTTGGTTCTCTTATTAACTTGAGGCAACCTCTTTCATCAATTGGGACAATGCTCTGAGGAGACGAAGATCCTTTGTGGTGCATATTTTCTAGCAAGTGTACTAGAGTCATACAAGTAATATAGACTTAGGAAGTCTGAATATCAATCATTGGGGACTGGATAGCAAACACATGAGTTTGAGCAGAATAATCACTAACTAGACAGAAAAGTATATCAATTTGCAAAGAATTGTTTGTTGTAAATATGTTTGTAATACAAAGAAAATAAATCTCAAGAATTCAGATGATAAAGGATGGATCGAGATATAAATTGGTTGTATTAATGGTCTTAAGTTCAAGTAGAGTTCATGTCATGAAAGTGTTAATTGTGCAATTCTTAGTTAATAAATATACTTTGTTCCCACTTTAAGGGATGATTGAGACTTAGGATGAATACAAAGGTGTCACACCGACATAATTATGTCCTCAAGCATTTGACTGGAGAGAGGCTCACATACATGCTAGCATTAAGCTAACTATTGTGAATTATAGAATTAGAACAAATCTTGTCAGGATAAGACTAATTCTACCCTATGGTTCAATCCATATACTTCTCAATTTATGATGGGAAATCAGTTCGTATACTAAAATCAAGCATACAAGTCTATAGCCTTATACCAAGCATTAAACACAATAAATCAAAGGAACACAATTGCAATATTCAATCCATGAAACTCAAACTTCAGCAAAATTCCATTAACCAATTTATATCCCTACCAGGAGGTTTAGCTACTCATGGTTATAAATAAGCAATGAGTATTAAAAACAAGTTGTGAAATCCAAGTACTAAATAAGCAAAACCTAACAAGCATAAGAATCCAAAAATTATTCAAGCTTACAACCATGGAAGTTCCCAACAATGGAGAAAGGGTGATTTCACCAGAAACTAGTGAAATCCAAGCTCTAACGATTGTCAATCAATGGAGCTTTTCTTCCTTCCCTGCTTCTCTCTTTCTTCCTCTAAAAATCTGGTCTTGGGGGTGTCAAGTTTGTCCAACACACTTGTGAAGAAGAAGGTGGAGGCCTTATATAACTTTGCATCAAAGAGGGCTCGATTTAGGGTTTTTGTCGGATTGTTGTCGTTTCCGCGGCATTGCTCCTTTGCCGTGACAAATTTTTCACTTAAGTCCCTTTGTCGCGGCATCCTGCAAGATGATGATCTCTCTGTAGTTGTTAGATTGTTGTGACATCTGTCATTGCCACGACATTTTGCCTTGTGCATGATTTTTCCTTCAATCCTTGATGTTTTTGGCTCGTTTCTCGTCCACATAACCTTGCTCAAACCTGAAATCATCAACTAAAAGCTTGAAAACGTCATACCAAAATATTTTAGCCAAATAAGCATCAAAACCCATCAAATTGTGCCCATTTACCATTAATTTCACAAAAGGCACTCAAGAACCAACAAGTATGCAATATGGAGGGAATAAGGCAATTAAGAGTGTAAATGCCCTACGGTGAGGTGAAAACGTGCTATTTTTGCATAATTTAGGATAAGACAACCCGTTTAAAATACGAGTTGTCACTTTTCTAACTAGAGCCCATCCAAAGATCGTGCTATTTTTCTCAAGTGGACCATCACATATATGGGACAACGTGAGGTGATCCCTTTAAAGGACCATTCTCATTTATCTCAATTGCGCCATCATAGAGATGGAGCAGCATGAGATGATCCTCTTCAAGGATCATGTTGGTTTGTCTCACGTGCACCCATCCTAAGAATGGAGCAGCATGAGACGATCCCCTCCGAGGATCATGCTGCCTGGGATGGGGCGAGTTCCATGAATTACCTCAGGCTTCTAACTCTCCTTACCCCCTTCCAATTTATCACTCCTTGGTCGGCGGGAAGAGTTATTGTCTCAAGTGCGCCCACCTTAAAGATGGAGCATCATGAGATGCTCCCCGTAGGGATTAATTAAACTTTGCTATCTCTGTAGATCACCAAGTGGATCATATGAGACTCTGTTATCTTTGAGTGGGTAGCTTAGTTACCAAGTGGTCTAACTGAACTTCGCTACTTCCTAGTGGGAAGCTGATCGGTATCGTGGATCACTCGAAACCTTACTACCTCCAGGCAGGTAGCTAATTCATAAGGTGGATCACCCCGAACTTTGGCCATGTTGGTAACTAAATCCACCGACCGATAGGAGTCATGACTTCAATAAGCCTTCCTTACTTCGCTAAGCTATCAGCTCTCCGAGCGGAGCCTTCATTGTTGTTGTAGGGAATAAAATCCGTCAGCCACTAAGAGTCATTTCTGCTGGGAAACATGATCTCTCTCACTATGCTATCGGCTCTCCACGTGGAGCCTTCATTGTTGTGGTGTGGAATGAAATCCGCCAACCATTGAGTCTCTTGCTATGTTATTGGCTCTCCATGTGGAGCCTTCATTGTTGTGTGGAGGGGGGAATGAAATCCGCCAGCCACTGAGAGCCATGTCTGTTGGGAGACATGGCCTCTTTTTCTATAATAGGTTGTCTCAAGTATGCATCACAAAGATGGGACATCACGAGACGATCCCCTCAAAGGATCACGCTGCCTAAAGGTATGACAGGTTCCGTAATTTACCTCGGAAAACTAATGAAAGTCATGTTTGCTGGGAGACATGATCTCTCTCGCTACGCTAAGCTGTCTTAAGTGTGCCATCACAAAGATGGGACAACATGCATGAGACGATCCCCTTTAAGGATCACGTTGTCTAAAGGTGTGACGGCTTCCACAGTTTACCTCAGGTAGCTGACTTCCCTTGTCCCTTTTCCAAGTTATTCTCTCCTGGTTGTGGGGTTATTGCCTCAAGTGCACTCATCCTAAGGATGGAGCAACATGAGATGCTCACCGTAGAAATTGCGGAGCTTTGGACTCGCTCCACGTTTTTCAATCTCTAAGTGGACATCCTAATCACCAAGTGGACCAATTCAACTTCACTACCTCTGTGTGGGCAGCTTGATTTGTATGGTGGATTATCCTGAACTTTGCTACCTACTTCACTACCTCTGTGTGGGCAACTTGATTTGTATGGTGGATTATCCTGAACTTTGCTACCTCCATGTAGGCAACTGATCTTTTACCTATACACATCATTTGAAGGAAAATAATATTTATTTATTTCTTCTGGATAGAACATTACGATAGTCTGTATTAACTCCTTTCCGTAGACTCTCTTCTTACCTTTGCGATCATGTTTAGCCTTGAATTGTCCGAACTCTCCTTCCTTGAGCTTCTTGTTTATGTACTCCTTCAAGTAGTGGCAATCCTCAATGTCGTGCCTCTTGACTTCGCGTAACTTGCACCACAAGTTCTCGCTAGGTCCCTTCTTCTTCTCGAGTGCCAGTTTTGTGGGACGACAGAATTCATCTTGATGGTACCCAAAAAATCAAAAGTTTCAAGACAAATAGAAACATGACACATGGCACCCGAGCGCCACGTCATCACCACATCACAGTGTCGTGTTCATGGACTTGCTCCCGACACTCGACCTGGTAACCTCATGCCCGGACCGTAGCTCCATGAACTTAGTTTCGAGACACATGGCGCCCAAGCGCCACATCACCACTCTATGGAGAAGCCATGTCGGCGAGCTCATCCCTGACGCCCGAACCCAGGACCTCATGCCCGGACCGTAGCTCAGTGGAATTGGTCTCAAGATATCGAAGTTCCATGAATGGGACAATCACCCTTGGGGACCCTATGAGGGGGATGAATCCCTTAAGACCTCGTGAGGAGGGATAAACCCCTTGGAACCCCATGTGGGGGACGAACTCCTTGGGAACCCCACGTAGGGGACGAACCCCTTGGGACCCCAAGTGGGGGACGAGCACCCTTGGAACACCATGTGGAGGATCAGCACCCTTGGGACCCCATGAAGGGGACAATCACCCTTGGGACCTCATGTGGGGACGAGTACCCTTGGGATCACATGAGGGGGACGAGCACCCTTGGTCCCATGAGGGGGACGAGAACCCTTGGGATCCATGAGGGGGACGAGTATCCTAGGTCCCCATTGGAGGGGACGAACACCTCTAGGACCCTATGGGGGAGGACGACAACGGTCCTCATGAGGGGGTGACGAGCTCCCCTTGGACCCCAATGGGGATGACGAACTCCTTTTGGTCCTCATAGGGTGGATGAGCTCCACGAAGAATGAAGAACGTCGTGGAAAACCACAAGCCCCCACAAGAGACGACGAGGGCATGGAAAGTTTCGACCCCTCGACCTCGAGGTCCCTATGCGGCCTTATCCGCGTGACCCCTCCATTCACGGACTCATCCGCGCGTCACCACTCACAGGCACCGTCTTTGTCATCCGTCCGCGGACACACCTGTATGCTTTCCATCGCGAGCATCCGAATACACGTTGTGCGCGTCCCTCGCGTCAAGCTCATTCTCGAGCATCCAAGCACAAGGTCGCGACCCCAACTCAAACTCAACACAAGAGACCCCAAGTCGGTCCCAACTCTACCAAGTCGACCAATCACACGATGACATGTGGTGCCTTTGGTGGGGTCTATATAAACCATCTCTTGGTAAGAGAGAGGGGATCCATAATTCAAGATTAATTTCTCTTTATAAGTTTTCTCTCTCCATAAAGCACTCTAACTTCCTAGTGATTTTGGCACGAGATCTCATTCTCATGCCCGAGGTGGTGTCTAGGAATTACTCTGGGTCTCATCGTTCTACAGTGTGTTTATCTTGCAGGTCATAGGTTGGATTCATACCTTAGCTTGGAGAGGAGAATATTGTGACATTTGGACTTAGAAACACTTAGGAAAATTCCTTTGCGACGTGTACAAGACGACAACACTCCCCAGTGCGTCATGTGGACTCGTATAACTCAGGCACATCATGTCTAAATGAAGGACATGTTCAAGTACCTATTCGTATGTATTGTTAAGGGGCGTGTAGCTAGAGGTCTTTCTTTTTGACCTCTTGTATTCTTCTTCATCTTGAGTGGTGTGCTCATAGGCCAATTTTTGTGCTTGGCATAATAGTGACATAACTGGGGTTTCTTTTCCTTCCTAACCCCCCCAACTAGGAGTAGTTGCGCTCCCGGTTTGGTATCCATGGTTTTGACCGCTTGTCGACTTTTTGTTTGTTCAATTACGGAGGGTGCTGGTCTCTAAGGATACTTGCTTGGCAAGCTGCCAGTTGGGGTTTCTTACTTTTGTTTGAACTTTCATAGAAGCCCTTTGTGGCATGTTGTTTCATTTTTTTAGCTTATCGGGCTTCTGCTTGAATTAGTTTCCGTCGAGCCCTCCTGTTAAGGGGACCACTTGGATGCGCTCCATGATCTAACCTCGTGTGTTGAGAATGGGATATCAATATCGCTACTAGTCATTGTGTTGCGGCTGCGTGATCAGCAACAACCTAAAGGAGCTCTAGACTTGCTCCCTCGGATGGTAGGGTGAAATTTAACGCGGTGATGTGAAATTGTGCGCTCCTTCCCTTTTGAGATGACGTCTCCCCCAAGGTGGGAAATTTGGTGCATCCTCCCAAGTTATTTATTTTTCCGGAGACAAGACTTGTGTCTTGTTCTTCCTTCCATCCTTGACCGGGGATGTAAAGAGGAATGAACCGCTCCCCACGTTCTTCTTCATCTTGTTGTTGGTTGGTGATGTAGGGAAAAATAGGCATCTCTCTATGCCCTTATTCTAGTTCTATTTTGGGGACGTAGAGAGGAACATACTTTTCTCTATGTGCCTCTTCATTTTGCTGTCGACCGGGGATGTACTCGGGGATAGGTCTTTCCTGGGTGTCTCTTTCGAGGCGGTGTATGTCTTCCATTGTCACTGTCTTGCAGTTAGGATACTTAAATGGAACGTACTTTTAAAATGTTCCCAGTAATGAAACCAATTGATTTGACTATTATTTTTGAGTAAAAAATCAAGAATCTAAACGTTTCGTGTATGATTTTTATTTTTCAAATTTGGACAGGTTAACAAGTCTGACTGTATGACTTGGGTCTTCGGGTCTTCAAGTAACTCACCATTAAGCGGAGCCCTGGATGTGTGTCCAAGGGATCGCCTTCTGTGTGAGAATGACTTCTCAACACAAAGAGAATCGCTACACTAGGTTGATTACAATAAGAATCGTTCTTTTCGTAGTTCGTTCGAAGACCAAAGAACGCATGAAGAACGCGATAAACACAAGAAGAACATTTGAGTGTGTTTTCGAGTTCTCTTGCAATTGTGTTCTGAGAAGTAAAATGACTGAACTTTTACTTTAGGCTTAGGGCTCTTTATATAGCCTCAAGCTTACCTGACACGTGGCGGGCTCTGATTGGTCGATGTTATGGTGAGGGCTCGCAAGGTCTCTGATTTGCTGCCTTCCAGTTCTACTCACCGACAGGTGGTCAATTGGCGTGTGCGCATTCAAGGCGCGCGATCATTCTCGTGCTCTGCTACTAGTTATACTCGCCAGCAGGCAGACGCTACGCTGGCTATCCTGGCCATACGGGAGAGCGAGACGATTTTCTTTTCTGCTGCTAGTTATACTCGCCAGCAGACAGGCGCTAAACTTCGTCTCCAGCCATGCGGGAGACTAATGTCGCTCTTTAGTCTGAGCCATGTGTCTAACCTTAAGCCCGTTTGTTACGCTCGCCAACGGGAGGACACTAGGCTTGAGCATGATTATGGACGAACAAACCCACACGGAGGTGTTGTGCGGATGTCGTGCATACGAATGGTGTTCGCGACTAGCTCGAGTTGACGGCTCATGCAGATGGTGTGCACTTTCCGATGAGCAGAATGAAGTTGGGAGGAAGGAAACCCAGGTTG
>JAYMTK010005308.1:0-10327 GCA_036897405.1 Pelargonium myrrhifolium
TTAAAAACTAAAAATAATAATTTGTAATAATAGAAATTACAAAAAAAAAAAAAAAAGGTTAACTATGGAATAAGTGGAAATTTTTTTAGGGTAGTATAAAGTAACAAAATCTTTTTTAGGGGTATACAGTTTAAAATGTGACAAGTAAGGGTATTTATGTGTAATTATCCATTAATTACAAAAAGCATCCATGATACAGACACAGTACGTCCGTACTACACCGCTACCAATCCCACTGTGCCACCGCATTTCAACCAGAGAAGATGACCGTTAAGGAACCCTAGTTTTTCTTTCTTTTTTCCCTCTTTCTCTCAAAATCCTCTCCACCAAGCTACCACCAACCATTCCGCCTCCAGAATCCGCCGCCTCAGTTGATCGGTTGGCTTTGATCAGGTAGCCGACACAAAGTAATTTTTGGAGTGTTATAGTATTTGCTTGTCTGATTTAGCATAATGAACTATGTGGTATTCATTTATTTACCTTTGTGAGTGTGTGCGCATGTGTGGGGTGTACTGCTGTTGATCTTGATCTTCCCATTTATGGATTATTTAGAGTTTGGTGTTTAATCTGATCATATATGCATACATTTTGTTTGTTTTGAGTAAATAATTGTGATACAATGTTGGTTATGCTTATGGGTTCAATTTGCACTGTCAATTGGTTATGGATGAACAATGGTGACTGGAGTTGGTGTTAGTTTACTGATGTACATATTCTTTGAGATTTGCAGGAAGTTATGGTGAGGTGCATGTATAAGAGCGTGGTTTGGAATACGCGCGAAGAGAAAGAGGAGAAAGGTGAGGAAGTAGTAGAAGAAAACAATGAAGAAAAAGACAAAATGGTTCTCGAATGGCGCTTGGTCTCTCAACACATCAAGGTTTTGGAGGATGAATTCGACTCTAATGGGTGTCCGAAGGTGAAAATATTTTATGTGGATATGGGGGATTTTCCATGGAGTATAAGCATGTGTGAGAGATATGGTCGTATTTTTATGTCCATAGTAGAGTGGGAGAAGAGACAGGCAGCCAAGTCCAACCAAGCAGCCCCGAGACTGATTTTTGTGAAGCAGGATCGTGATTTCTGGCCTGGTTCTGAAACTGACCCTGAGTCTGTGCGCAGAAGCAAGCTAAAGCTTGAGCAGTATTCTCGTGCTATTCCTGGACCAGATTATCACACCATAGGAGTCCATACTTGGGATGGTCCGGCTGATATGAAGATGTACCATTCGCTTTTCTACAATTCAGACTTGGCTGGTGCACGCTTCATTCGGGACAATATGCACCCATTTGATCGCTTCGAGTAATTCTTTCCTTCTATAATGTTGCATATTGTCTGTGTGTTTGAATAATATATTTTTGTTTGATGGGTTCTTATTCCAGAATCCCACGTATGCCTGTGTTTTGAATGAGGTTTTCATATTAACAGGACGGGTCTTAAGTTTTGACAAGCCTTTAGGATTGCATCATATACTCCCTCCCCTCACAATGAATGTCCACTTTGTCATTTTTGTTAAAATTAAGGATAAGTTAGTTAGGATTAGATGTTCCCCTTTATAAACCCATGTGCTCTTATTGTAATAAACTCAAGGGGTTCTAATTAACCTATCTTCGGGATATTGTTGGTTATCCATGCATAACTTACTAAATAAAAATGAAAGTAGACGCTTATTGTGGGACTAAATTTTTAGAGAAAGTGGACACCTATTTTGGGATGGAGGGAGTGTTCATAAGCCCATTCAAGTAATTGTAACGAACTTACCTTGCTGTCCTTGATTTGATACTAATTGAATAGGCTAATCCTTACATTCCTAACCTTTCCTTTAAGAGTAGACTAAACAAATCTCACCACACTACCTATCATTTAACCTTCTGTTATGTATCCTCGTGTTATATGAACATTTCTTTTTGAGAAACTTAATTAGATAACAGCGTTTCATGTCATGTCCTGTGAGGGGATAGGCCTTATAATGTGAGGACCCTATAATGTGAGGACCCTTTTAACATAACATACCTTTTTTTAATTATACCATATTTGATGTGTATTGCTAAGACTAGTTGTTTACATGACATACCTTACTTTCTGGTCCTCTGTCTTATCCTCATTCAATTCCTTTCTAAACAAGAGGAAAACAATAGTTACACTATGTAAGGGAATGAAACCACTGTAGCTCAGAACAGCAAAACAACTGTTTGTCGTCACTAATTAAATATCCAACTGTCTATCAGCACTCAACATCTGTCTGAATATGAATATGATTATGAGTAGAGAAAACATAGCATAAAGAAACCTTTTAATTTACCTAAAAGCTCTCTCTTGGACTTCCTTGCCGACTGAACTCTTATTCCAATAAGTCATTGATCCTAGAATTAATCCCCGCTCTTCTGATGAAGCATGCAAGAGTCGATTGGAACACAGTCAAGCAGACTTACTATTATACCATTCCTTACCCTATACAGTCGAGCCATCTCACTTCTCTCCCAAACCTGCAGTCATTTCAACAAGGAATGGGGTAAAAAAATAGGCCAAAATTGAAAAAATTTGCACCTATGACTATCAAAATGTCCAATTGTTAAGTTGAGGTAGTTTATTGTTGCAGTTGATAACAGGTTGGTTGGCTACTTGGGATTAGTCACTCAACTGCTGGAGGGAAGGATTGAACTCAGTAAAATAAGAAATGGAGAGATTTTGCTTAAATTTTCTGTTTGGGAATTCGCTCAACTGATATGCTAATCATGGGTTCTCCTCTCTATTGGAACAATAACAATAGGGCCGTTATGCTCATTACTAAACTCGTTGAAGAGGTTAAATAAACTCGTTTAATTCGGGATTTATTGGTTAAGTTGATAGACTCGGGAGTGGCAAGGATGTCAAATAGGCATCTCTAGAACCAAACAAGAATACCTATTTCTATTTTCTTTATTACAGTAGCTCCTTTTGTAGCTTATATATATATATAATATCTAATATATGGTAGCGAATCAAGTCAAACATGTTGCACAAGGCCTTTTGCTGGTTGCCTGGTTTGGTGGTTCCCGGATTGGGGATATCGCTTAACCCATTAATCAACCTAATCGAAAGTAAGAGACTAGAATTAAGGTAATAATTATCTGTCTTTGACTATGTGAATTGTTAATTTAGATTGATTCATGTTATCAGCATTGATGATATGTAATATATTTGTCGAAAATTCTCAAGCTAGAATCATGTGTATTGGTTGTCACATCACTTTTGTTTGTTTAACTGGTATTGCGTTTTTTTTTAACTATATCATGCCCTGGGTGAATGATTTAAATTGGTGAGGATTATCACATGCCATTTTGATAATTTGCAGGTTAGATGGTTGTTGCTCAGCCCAAGCTGATGATCAAGGCCAGGTTCTTTTGTCTTCTTCATGTCCACTAACCTCTAATTTCCAGGTATAGGTTTGATCACTTGCCTCCATTTTTTTTGTTTGTTTGCTTAATTTGTATAGGTTTCCTAAGAAGTATTCAATTTGCATAAACTCGTATGTTTCAGATGGCTATGGATGATATGATCACTGAAACCAGGGCATCCATCCTGTTGACGTGTCAGATTGGGGATGATGGGATGATTTTCTTGCGAATCCCGGGTCGCTACTCTAACTCATTTCACAGGGCATTCGCTCCTGATGAGATTGAGCAGATGGCAACGTCGGGACTGTTTCTGCCTACTCGCGATGATAGGGGTAAAGAGTGGCACTTGCACTTGTCAACAGCGGGTCATGGTTTGATGCTTGGTGGCGAATGGTCATCACTCTGTCAAGAAAATAGCTTCGATGGCAACACCATTGTAAGTTTCTGGCATTACAGAGCTACTCCGATGATTCTTGCGCCCTACCTTCAAGTGCCATCTCTTCTTGTGACATCCGAGCAGGGTCCACCGCATGCCCGATGCACAAGGTGTGGTCATGTTTTGCATCCTTTGGGGTCGGGTTCTGCTTGATCCTTGATCGTAGGTTATTGTAAGCTCGGATGGTTTTAAACTTGAAGTCCTTAGCTAAGGTCTCTGTCTTGCTTTATCTAAACTCAAACTTGATGGTTTTAGACTTTTAGTTGTGTAAAAATGGATAGATATCAGTTATCACTATCTTATGAACTTTCTCCTCTGTGCTTTGATTTTGAGAATCACTTTTGTTTGTGATTTGAAGATTGGATAGCTTCTATTTTTGTTGCAAACACTTGCACTCAGAAAAGATCTTTCAGCTCATTGTTACTGATTCAAATTTATATCAACAATCTGAGCTTTTTCATTTTTTCACCCTATGATGCTCAACTGATTCAGGCTCTTCTTGGAACTATTGGTTGTTTAGGCTAATCCACTTAAGAGATTTGTACCCTTCATCAAAATTTTGTATTCAGCAGGTCGTTTCGCTTCCACAAATTTATTGGAACGGGTGTAAGTGATATTTTAATAGAGTATCATGTTATTTTTACTTAAGCTAAGCCAAGACAACAAGAGGATGACATCACATTAAATGTCACTTACACATACCCACCCATCCCAACGAATTTTTGAGAACAGAGCGATCGCCTGGAATTGTCGTATTATTATTGGTTTTACTAAGCATAAACCAATGCAATATGGGATGACACATTAAGTTTCACCTATACTCACCTCCCTGTGAATTTGTAGGAGCGGAATGATTGGTTAAAACCAAAATTTTATTGATGTGACGAAACCTCGTTGGCAATTTAACTTAAGTTAGATTCTTTGCTTAATCTCCGTATGATCGAGACTCGGCTAAACAAAACATGTGAGAATTTGACATGTCACGAATTAACATTAGTACTCGTCGTAATAAATTTGTGGGCGTAAAGTTTCCGCTCAAATTCAATTTGAAGCCCATTTGTTTTGAACAAGCCCAGCCTATTACAAATTTGATTATTACACCCTATTCCTGCCTGAGAAACAAATTCATCTTCAACTCCACCACCGTCGCAACCTTCAATAAGACGATCGGTTGGATTTGTTCAGGTAAATATCATATCCGATCTCTCTTCATGATTTTTTTTTTGTTGTCCCATTCTCGTTGTTTTCTGTTTATTTTTTTTTCCTAATTTAATCTCTCTCTTTGCATTTGAATCAAATTGAACAGTTTAAATTTCCATATACTATGACTCATATTATTATTTGGATTTTGGAGTGCTTTTATATTGAATGTGGTTGTGTTTAATTTGATCCTATATGCACTTGTTACAAATTATGATGCAAAAACTTTCAATTTGCTCCTGTAATTGATGGATCAATTTGGCATAGGGTTAATTATTGAATCACAGATTCTGTGGAGTTCTTTATATGATTGACCATTAATTTGACGAAATCGAGCATCCAATGGTACAAAATATATTGTTTGTGCTTGCTCAGCATTAGTAATTTTGGTTCAATTGCAGGAAGAGATGGTGAGATGTATGTATAAGGGAGTGGTTTGGAACACCTGCAAAGACGATGAGGAGATAAAAGACGGGGAAGAAGTGGGAGTAGAAGAGAAAAATGAAGAAGAAGACAAATTGGTTCTCCAATGGCGTTTAGCCTCTCAGCATATTAAGGTTATTGAAGATGAGTTCGACAGCAATGGGCGTCCAAAAGTGAAAATAATTTATGTGGATGTGGGGGAATATCCATGGAGTATTAGCATGCTCCAGAGAGGTAGTCAGATTTACAGGTGTGTAGTAGAGTGGGAGAAGAGGCGGGCAGCGAAGCTCCACTATGCAGGCCCACGACTTATCTTTGTGACACAGGATCGTGACTTTTGGCCTGATTCCCAAGAGGACCATGAGTGTGCCCGTAGATGTAAGGAAAAGGTTGAAAAGTTGGCTGATGAGTACCCTGGGGCAGATTATCGCAACATAACTGTCAAACATTTGGATGGTCCGGTTGGCATGAAAAAGTACTTTAAACTTGTCCACGATCCAAACTTGCCTGGTGGGCGCTTCATATTGGAGAACATGCACCCGTATGATCGCGGCAACGAGTAAGCCTTTCCTCCTATAATATTTTACATGTTTGCATGTTTCAATATAATTTTTATTTCTGTTCCCATTTAGTATCCTACCTATGTTTGTGCTATGACTGAGGTTCATTTCTTCCGTTGTAGTCGGTCTTTACATACGAAAGTGATGGATATTAGCAAGCGTATACTTTATACAGTAAGGCGTAGTGAATTATGTGTTTGGTTTGCTCTCCAGAGTCCGGATTGCATAATGTATTTGATATTGACATTGTGAATTGTTAATATAGTTGGAGCATACCCTCATTTATGGACGGAGGGAGTAGTTGGTATAACCAGAAGAGGGGCTTCCTGTTTTTTTTGTTATATAACGTTTTCTAGTTATTCTATTTACATTTGATACATGTATTTCGCAGGCTAGGTGATTGGGGGTCTTCAGATGATGATGATGATTGGGGCTATTGCAGGGAGAGAACTGATCATATATATATGGGGAAAGTGATTTTATAGTAACTAGTAAGGGGATGTAATCAAAATGTGAACAATTTGATTGACACTTGTTAGATTATATACATGAACAGTAAAAAAATTTATTCTTTAGTGGTCAGAATTACTTGAAATTGTATCTATTTTTTATTCTCTCTTCCTTAGATTCTTTGAAATTGTTGAGTTGAAGTTGTTGGTCAGAACTGGGTTTCCATGATGTACTAGGGTTTGGAGTTTTAGTTGTTGGATTTAATTTTGGTGTTGTTGGTGGTTTTGCTTGCATAAACAAACAAGTTTAGATTTTAGTTAGGGTTATTCTGTTTATAGATATGAAGAAATTGGGTGCATGTTTAGGTTGAATAAGAATGATTCAAATGTATTTTCATGGGAATTCTGTTTGACTTTTTTAATGTTCATATGACTATTTGGGCGTCGTATAAACATACGAAAATCTTCGATGTTCTTTTCTTTTTATAAACAATACCAGCAATTTTTAAGGGAGGCTCGAATCTGAGACCTCGAAAGGACTAATTGTCTTTAACCATGCCACTTGCCTCAATAGTTGTTGGTTGTTCGATGTCCTGTCGATCAACGATCATGTTGGCTTGTTGTATAATGTGCATTCAAAATTGTGTTTCAATGAACATAGACGCATTCTTTTGCAATTTATGCTTGTTGGCTATGTAGTCAAGATATTTTATGATGACATTTAAATTTTTAAATAAGAATATATATGAGATACTATTAAATGAGTTGGAGAAAAATGTTTGTTTTCTTTTCTTAAATGCTTCTAAGCTAGAGTGATTCATGTATTCTCGGGAACTCCAACTTCTCCCATGTATGATGCTTGAAAGGTACAAAGAGGTCTCAAATCTCATCTGACGTCCACATGCCTGAGAGGCTAGGATCGAAGCTCGTAATTGACTCCATAGACCTCACATCTCCAACAACCAATCATGCGCCCCATGTCATCGTCCATATGTCTGAGAGGCTAGGATCGAAGCTCACAATTGACTCCATACATCTCACATCTCCAACAACCAATCACGCGTCCCATGTCATGATTAGTTTTGTTCAACAACCACTTTTTATGTATGAACACCTTTCGGTCAGTAAAATTCTGAACATTAGAATTCCTAACGTAGCTAGTAGCTACAGACAAAGATAGGGTAGTTTGATGGTCTCTGGTAACTTGAAGCCTATTGAAGGGTTAAGAAAAGATTATTAAAGAAGGCACCACAGATTCTGACTTAAGTATGAGAGGGGCTTCCATTATAAGGAACCTTGTTTTGCTGACATAGAAACCAAGGAGAAAAAAAAAAAAAATAGAGCTAGCAAAGTACCTTGAATAATTGGAGTAACACCCACGAGCATACAAAGAAATGAGTCGGAATGTTTGCGCTATGGAAATAAGGGTTAATTACAATTTCATTCTCTGTATTATACTCCATTTGTAATTCACTGTTCTAAAAAATCAAATTAACTTTTTACTACCATGTACTTTCATTCTGTTAACAAATAAGTCTGCCGTCCAAGAAAATTAACGGAAAACGCCTTTAAGGCTGTCACTACACATGTCTGGAATATTTTGTAAATGGCGAAAATGCCCTTCATAATTCTAACATTTCACTACCATGTACTTCATAGTTTTAACATTTCACTGCCCTGTAACCAAAACAATGAAAGGTTGAAGATGGGTATTTCGTCTTTTACCCACTTAACTGACGGCAGATTAAAGACAAACCTATTTGCAACGGTTTTGAAAGTACAAGGTAGTAAAAAGTAAATATGATAGTTCAATATATTGAATTGCAAATGAGATATGGTACATGATATGAAACTCTAATTAACCTTAGAAATAATTTTGAATCAAAAGGTTGTTAAGATCACTATGACTCTTCCACGCCAAATCAGTATGTCGCCACAACAACATGGTAAGTAGATCTTGCCAACGGGCTTGTATCCCGTGAGCTAGAGCGGTTTAGCCCGCAAATTTAACTAATGGATTGGCCCGTTTAAAGCCCGTGCTAATTTTAGCCCGATCCATTTGGTCACGTGTTAATCGATTTGACCCACAGGCTAATGATTCTTACTTGAATTACCCACAAAACGTTAAAAAAAATTTCATTCGTTGCTCTCTCCCGCGCAATTTCTCTCACTCTTTCGCAGTGTCAACGAAGAGTAAGTTTTTTATTTGTAAATATAGTGATAGATCACTCACTAGATACAAAGGTTTCAAGTGTCTTAAGTGTCTGTTTGGGAAGTCTATTTCCTCTCCTTAGTTAGTGAGATTTGACGGTAGGTATTAGATTTGGAATAAAATAAAAATATGGATATCAACTCTGATAAAATAAAAGATTGGGTACTAGATTTGGTTTCGCGCGTAAGTTTGGGTACCAAAAGTACATATAAAAACATAAATAAATAATAATAATAAAAGTAAAATTTTGGGATGGTTAATTTTTTGATGATAGTGGAATTTTTAGCTGTTTGATTTGAAATTCTGGAAAATTCCGACAAAACTTTGAAGTTTTCGATGAACTTGTTCTTGACCCATTGTAGAAGAAGGGCAAAATCGGTATTTAGAAAAATTAAATAAATCATGTGCATAACACATGATGAGAGATTCAAATTCCATTAAAATTAACTGACGTTATGGAAAGAAATAAAAATGGTAAGTTTAGGGTAGTAACGTGTAACAAAAAAAGTTTAGAGTAGTAACATGTATCTAAGAGAGTAGTAACATATAATTTCCCCTAAGATAAAATAAGAAATCTAAAAGAGGTTGATTCCACAATGATTATGCTTAATTGCGTTCTACCATGAAGATTTTCTACAGAAGTTCTAGAACGGTTAAATTCACATTCAGAATATACAGAGCGTTGAACGACAGACTAATCAGATAAATTTAAAATCTTGAATATGATTGTGTCTCGGACACAAGTTTTAAATAGATGAACGTGTGTTATATATATTTCTACAAATACTAACTACGGGTTAGTTGAGATGAATCTAGTAAGTACTATTCAATTTAACATTTCATGTTTTATAAAAAATAAAAAGGAAATTTACATGTTATAAATTCTGGTATGTCTTCACATCCCAATACTAGCAATAATCAATGACAGTCGAATTTCTACTAAAGCTTTTGTGGGGACGTATTCTCACAAAAATTTAAAGCATATCTATGTTTATATATCACTAGGACACGTGATTATGATGAAAAAAAATGGAACTAATTAATCGGTTTTAGGTATACACGTTACTAGAAAAGTTTGAAACTAAGATAAACCTGAGCTATGGTAGTAGGGTGCATATCGTCATATTTATCTAACTCATAACACTATCACTAGCACAAGTAGGATCCGAAAATGAAGATACAATAAAAAGTTACCCTATGCAATCATAAATAATATTCAAAGATACAATCATAAATAATAGACATAAATAATATTCCAATATACAATCATAAAATATTGTAGGAAAAAAGATTACCCTTCACAGTCAAACAGATGAAGATTTTCCTGTATCAATAATATTCCAAGATACAATTATAAAATATTGTAGAAAAAAAGATTACCTTCGCAGTAATACAAATGAAAATTTATTTAACTCGTAACACTAGCACTAACATAAGTAGGATCTGAAAATAAATATACAATTTAAGATTACCTTTCGCGATCATAAATAATATACAACAATACAATCATAAATAATAGACATTGATGTGGCATTTCTAACTGGGTGCCACGTCAAGGCACTAAAACTACGTCGTCTGGTCTTCTTCTCCAAGTGTCAAGGTCAAAGGAAGCAGGCAATGGGCATGTTGGTCTCCCTTGGGCCGAATTTGTATGGTGGAGCAGGTCTGGGTCC
>JAYMTK010005309.1:0-10323 GCA_036897405.1 Pelargonium myrrhifolium
ATAAATCATGGCTGAGATTCCGGACACTCTTGTTATTTTTAATAATTTAATATTTTTATTTATAAAACATTGAATGTGTTATTTTAGAAAGGGTTTAATGTATATCGGTTGACTGATATAAAGTTATATCAGTTGCATTAATAAGGTAATGAACCTCATTTAAAATCATGGATCCGGATTTAAAATCATGTATTCGGACAGGTCGCTCCGCTCCCACAAATTCACTTGGGTGGGTATAAGTGATTTTAAATAAAATGTCATCACCTCATTGGTTTAGTTAAGTTGCAACTGATATAACTTAGCCAACTGATATACATTTTACCATTTTAGAAAACTAATTATTATACGGAAATTATTTACTTATTTTAGTTGGCAAAAACATTTAACTTAGTGTGGCAACGAAAGGTTCACGGTGTTCGTACCAGAGTGCATTATAGAAGAGATGTTCTGAGGGAGAGAGTTGCAGATAGAGAATCTGTATAGTTTTCGTTCACATTTCGGAGAAGAAAATATGAGATTGGAGAGGAAAAGAGACTTCAAGGTGTGGCGCGTTACAAGGAAGACTGTTGTTGTTGTTGATGATGATCCATTCATCATCTTCTTGCTTGTTCAGTTTCTCCAGCATTTAATTTTGTTTCCATATATGTACAAAATTTGTACTCTTCTGGTTGGCTAATGCAACGTCTGGCCTGAACAATTGATGAACAAGTGGCGCAATGATGAAGAAGAATCCGATCAAATGGTTGATGATCCAGAAATGCTTCATTCATTGCTTTTCAGGTCCTTCTCTCAACCCTAATCGCTTCCCCGATGCTCCATTTCCTTTTCGTGTATATATAGAAATTCATTTTTACCAATTCAGTTCACTTCAACCCCAAATTCATCCCCTCGTCACCTCCACTTCTCTACTGCTCTCGAACTTGAAGACCTAGTAAACAGTAAGGCTTAGCTTAGGGCTTATTTCTCAGATCCAAATTCATGGCAGATTCTCTGAGGAATTGGCGATTGCCTTCTCCAGATACCACCTATTCCAACTTTCACTCCTTACTCAACTCTGTTACCCCAAAAATCCGAAACTTTTATCCTCCTGAGGTATTTTTATTATATTTTTTCCTTCTCATTTTAGGATACCTAGTCCTTTTCAATGTTGTCAGATTTTATTTTCAGTTTAGAATGATCATACAAATCTTTTATTTTATTTTTTAATTTTGGTATGTGCACATAAATATAGTTTACTTGTACATTCATTGTAATTTCTGTGTGTTTGCTACTTTTTGGGTAGTTTTTAGTGTATACAGATGTGTATCCATGAAGAATTCATAACTCAGGCCACTAATTGAGAACTTACTGTTATTTTTTCTTCTAAATTTACATTCCAAATCTTACCTTTATGAGTGCTTTTCTCGTTCTTGGGTATCTCAAAATTCATGAGCACTACTTCTCGTCTTCCCGTCGTCTGACACTCTGACCTCTTCTTTTGTTATGTTTGTTTTACTGCATATAAAATTGACGGCGCATATTGTATTGATGAAAGTTGATGTTATTTAATTTGCTCACTAATCCTTGGCGGGTTTTGCTCCCTAAGTTTGCATAGCCTTCATAAAGTGAAGTGATGTGGACAATCGTCACTTGCATTTATTGCCATTATTAAGGAGATGAAGCGATTAGAAAAATAATGGCTCATTACTCTACAAAACATCCGAAGATCGTTCGTCAAATAAATATTTACTTAAATAAATTACTCTTCCTTTTACTTTGCTATGTTTGTTCTGCCGCAAATAAAATGACGACGCGTATTGTATTGATGAAAGTTGATGTTATTTAATTTGCTCACTAATCCTAGGCATGTTTGGCTCCTTAAGTGTGCATAGCCTTCCTAAAGTGAAGTGATGTGGACAATCATTACTCACATTTATTACTATTATTAAGGAAACACCTATCCAGACACGACAATCGTTTTTTCATACCTCCAAAAATTCTGTGTCAGGTCTTGTTTAGCTAACACGTTGATCATTTTCCGTAATATGTGGACGGATAAATGTATAAAGCCTTTTCAGGGGATTTGTTGTTTCTTTCCCTGTTAACAATGTGAGGCGTTTCTAACACCTTATTTACCATATTTATTCAGCAAAAAAGAATCATGGTTTCATTTTGATATCGGGCATAAAATTCATCCATATCATTCTTTCAGTTATAATTCACATTCTTTTCCACTATTGTCATTAATTTGACCATTGAATTTTAGCACATTCAACAATCTTATGCCTTTTTTATTCAACTCCCTTTTTAAAAATAAAAAGAAAAAATAAAATAGCTACACATATCAGGTATTTTACTCTTTTTCCTCGTGCTCTTTCTTTGAAAAAAAGGTGGTCCAATGCACAAGGCTACTGCATTTGTGGGGTTGGGGGGGCATTTTTGTAGGTGCCTTACACCTGCTTTGTATAGAGACCGATGGCCTTGCTAGACCTCGTGACCTCAAGGTCCTAAGGCAGTAACTTACTGTTGTGTCAGGGCTCACCTCTTCCTCTTCATTTTTTTTTTCCTGAAAAATTTGTCCAGTAGGTGAGCTCTCCTTATTTTTCCATCACCTCACTCAACAAGAACCCACGGCCTTTACTAGAGAAGTATGATGCTTGAACCATTGGGCTGTCCCTGTAGGGACAAACTTGAGACAAAATCAGCCGTACTACATCACAGCGCACAATTCCTCCCTCTTGCTTTTATTGATAAGATTCATAAGAATAGAAACAAATAGTTTAAAATGCTCAAGAAAAAATCTTTTTATCTCTTGGGCTTCCTGTATGAGAGCAAAATGCAGTTTCTGATTGCAACCAGACTACCCTATTTTTTTTCTTTCACATATAGGTATTTTTCTGACTCATATTCAATCTGTAACTGGCTTCCAGCAGGCCTGCGGAAAAGATACTGCATGCTATCTCCTGGCTGACCTGTGGAACTCTTATATACAACAGAGTGTCTATGGTGTTGGTGTCCCTATTCTTTTGGAAAGTGGTGAGAGTATCATGCAATACTACTCACCTTCCCTTTCAGCAATGCAAATCTATACTTACAAGTCTTTTGATTCTAGGTGTGCTTCAACTTGTTATTTATTTCTTTTTCTCAATTCAACTTGGTTAATGGCAGTTACTATACCAATATTAGTTTTTGCTTGTTGAATTTCGCATGCATATTTTTCCACAAGGAGGTTGGGGAGAAGCTCCAGCTCAATATTCAAGAGTGACTCCTGGAGTGAGAGCCATAATTCACTCATGCCTTTAAGCAGTAGGACCCTGGATACCACATCAGATGATACCACCATTGACCAAACAATTGGTCGGTTTGGATACCTGTATTACCAGTACAATGAGACTTCTAGCCCTTACGACAGACTTCCGCTATTCCGAAAGGTAAATATCTACATTGTATTCTCTTTTAAATTTCCCAAAATTTGTAATTTTGGCATGGTTTGTACATTTCTCCAAAGAAGGAAAATATAGAAAAAGATGAGAACTTGCTTTATTACTCTTGTTGATTGTGCATGTGATGTAATATTTGATCAGATCTGTACGCTAGCCCAGAATCATCATGGTTTGTTGAACTTCAGTAGTGTGGATCTCACTCCTTATAGTTGGGTTGCTATTGCCTGGTATGTATAATTTGCCAGTCTTCAAGGAGTTGTTTGATAAAGTTATCATGATGTTTATCTTTAAGAGTCAGTGTGTAAAAGAATCACATGCTTTTTTGCAAGACAAACCCTGATATACATAAATGATTATAATGCCAGATGATACACGTGAGTACTTGACAATTCCAATTACAATCTAAATATAATTGCATCATGAACTCCCTCAGAATAGTCTTTGGTAAATAATGAATCATTACAAAGGGTTCTCTCAACACTAGAAAAAACTTTCTCAGCCAGGATCAGTCTTCTTATTTGTTATTTATTTTTGGTAGGTTGGTAAAAAAAAAATGATTTCTTGGTTGAAATGGTATGAATGCAAGGCCTTGTTTCATTGTGGAGAACTGTTTCCTTTTGCTTTTTCTAGATTCTAGTTTTTGTTCATTTTCTGCTTTTCATGAATAAATATGAAAACTTGTTCATTTGCTTCTGTTTTGAATATTGCGCAAGTGAACACAATTTTCAATTTCCATTTTTCTGGACAAAAATATGCTCTACTAAACTGCCTCCAAGGAGCTTCTTAAACAGGGTTGTCTTGATTTCTAGGTATCCCATATATCAGATTCCTTTTGTGGGAAATGTGAAGGATTTGGCTGCCTGCTTTATCACTTATCACTCGCTGTCAACATGTTCTCAAGGTACTCTCTAGCGTTGTGTTAATGTATATTTGTCCTTTTATTACATGTGATCTGTTGTTATTTCTTAGTCACTTCTGCTTATGTTTGCAACATCTATATATTCGATTACCTTATATAGGCACTTGATGAACATGATGGTCTTGTCATGGATTTAATAATTTGGTTATGCATTCCAAATTGTCCTCTCTAGCTCATAAGACATCCCAACTAATAATTATTCAAAGCTTTTACTTACTATATTGAAAAACAGTCTGAAATAGCAATTGAATTGTACAAATATTCAACTCCTATGTAAATATTTGAACTCTAACCATTCATATGCTGATTTTGGCTTCTGTTTACCCTAATATGTTTATTTTCCCTAATTGCAAATAAATGGTAGTACATTTATAGTTTGGCAGTTCGGCACTTTTTTAATATCACAATTTATAAATTAAACATATCTTTGCATATATTGCTAGATTATTGTCTCAACATATTATTTGATTTTCATGTCAGACAACTTCATTTCCAATTTTCAATTTTTTTTCCCATATATGTGTGTGTGTGTAGTATATACACACACACACACTTAATTTGGATAATGTTTAGTTATACGAATCCATTTAATAGATGGAGTAACATGATTCACATACTAAAAAAAGATCCCCAACATCATGGACTTCTATTCTCATGATGTTAGCTTACTAGTAATACTTGAAAGAAAATATTTGAGCCGTTGAGGCACAACGAGTTTTCGATAGTTGGGTATAAAATACTCGGCAATAGACATCGGATGAATCCTACGCCCTATTGTGGTGGGGGACAAATTCTAAGAGCCCAGCAAAAATTGAGGTTTTATTCTATGAATAGCTTTGGTCTAACCAAAAGGACATGAGTTGAATTGGACCCCTAATAGAAATTTATCTATAATTAGTGGGTCTCTAATTTCTCTCATTTTTTGTTGTTGTAACTCAGAACTAGGGCTCCCATTCAGCGTACCAGGAAAGGGCGAGATGTCTCGGGAAGGTAGGAGGTTCAAGTTGAATGGTGATGGAAAAGAAATTTTGCTTCCTCCATTTGCAGCTTCCACATACAAGGTGTTCGGGGATTTATGGAAAAATCCCAAGACATCAGATCGGGCTGATATCATCAATTACCAAACCGCTGCAGCTTCCTGGCTGAGGGAACTTAAGTTTCAGCACAATGACTTCAATTTCTTCTCATCGAGGTGACTAGTAACTTTCAACATGAGACCTATGGGCTTGTTTCGGGTAGTACGAGGCTTTCACAGATCTAAGTACGCGATTCACCCGAATTTTCTATACAAAGAAAAACACATGTTTAGTGAAGACCAATGCATCACATTGTAACTCACCTCCGGTAGGAAAATTAGTGAATCCGGCTTAGCAACTATAATTCATAAGTAGTTGAATGTGTCGGTCCCAAAGGGATATTTATAGTGATAGCTCCCTAAATTTAATTTGGTGGAGAGAATGTAACAAACTACAAATATTGTATTTGGACATGTGTGATTTAAATGTGATGTAAATTGGGTCGTGGGTTGTTTGCTGGACCGAATTGGGAATATCAATTTAGGTTAAACTTCATCGAAAATAGGTGTGGTTGGGCCAAAACGGTCCAACCAGATGAGCTAAACTTGGGCTACCTTAAATGGACACAAATATTTCATTATGATGATTAAGATTTCAGCTATACCTCTGATATAAGATAACATAATTGTCACTAATTGTCATGTTTGGATAACTTTGATGATCATTCCTAAGTCTTGTCTTTGAATAATATTTCGGGTAATTGTGGAAGATACCCCTTATTTCAAATTCGTTTACACTGTACTATCATGGAGTACGTTTTGTTAACTTTGAACTAACCTAAAGTATCCAAAACTTGATCTGTCAGCATTTTCGTCTGTTAGTGTTGAAAATGACCAAATTGCTCTTTCCTTTTCATTTTTCTTATTTTTAAAATTGAAATATTAAAAAAAAAAAATTGAAATCCCCGTCTCATTCAAATCATCAACACCCACAAGCACCACCCTCACTCTCCTCCAAATCCTCCATCTCATCCAAATCATCAACACACACAAGCACCACCACCATCACTCTCATCCAAATCCTCCATCTTGTTTTCGATCCCAAAAGTCAATGCCGCCTACGCAGCCTGTCGAGAATCTTCACAAGGAGGGATGATCCAAGACAACCTCGTCGCCAGATGTGAGTCCTGCAACAAAGGAAGTCGGCATCGGCGCCGGAAGTGGAGGTGACATGGTAAGAATCTCTGTAAAGTAAATTTTTTCAAAATACCAAAATTTTGTTAGAGTTTTAGTTTGATTTTTTCAAAATTGATGTCAGTCTGATGAAATGGAGATTGATTATTGGGAGGATTCAGTTTGATTTTTGCAAAATTGATGTTAATATGATTAAATGGAGATTGATTATTGTTAGTGTTTTAATTTGATTGTTGTGAAACTGATGTCAGTCTGGTTAAAATGATATTTGATTAAAAAGATATTTAATTCTCCGGTGAAATTTTGCAGATTTTGGCGGATGTTTGCAGATTCCGGCGATAATTTGATGAAGAACTCGCCGGAATATTTAAACATTCAAACGTGAGACTGTAAGGGTAAATCTGGTATTTTATAGAATTATATAAGCATGTGCATGACACATGATGAATGAGAGTTTGTTTCCGTCTAAGATAACTGACGGATCGAGTTTTAGATACTTTAGAGTAGTCTAAATTACAGTACAATACACTATTTGTCAAAATAGACCTATAATTTAAAAAAATCTCACTTAACCTATAATGATTTGATAAAAATAAAATAAATTTGTGGTTGTTTACACTTAAGTGAACTAGATTTAGGTATGAACTAGATTTGGATTTGGGAACCTAATAAACTTACCAATATGCGAACAATTCAATGTCGTATCACGAACTATGAGTAATTGCACATGAACTCCATGTACTTCACGTTTTGCACCTGAATACTCTAAACTTTTATTTTAACTTTAGACTGCCATGTACTATGCCGATGGGTTTTTCCGTTCCTTCACCATCAGTAAAGTGTCGAAAAGACCAAAATAACCTTAGATTATTTATTTATTTTTAAAATTTTAAATGTAAATAATAATAATAAAATTAAATTACAAAAATTTTAACAAAATTTAAAAAATAAAATAAATGGGTGAAATGGGCATTTTTGGAAAAAATTAGATCATGTGGCCTGTGCATGACACATGATGAAAAAAAAAAAAATATTCCGTCAAGTTAACTGACGGAAAGGCCCCTCAGCATAGGGTATCCAGGTGTAAAACGTGTAAAGTACAAGGGTTCATGTGTAATTACCCCCACGAACTATTGTAGTTCATGATGTTACCCACATCATCACGACTAGTGATGTTGGTTGGATCTTGGACATACCAAAGAAGGGAGTTTATAATTTGGAACGTTGAGGGTAGGATTCTTTGCAACACTCAATATGAAATGTGAAACTTTTGTTCTGAACGTGAAATATTTACTTAACAAATATAAATATATAATAAAATAAAATTTATGAGATATAAAATTATTAACATTAATTGAATCAAAGGCATGTGGATCAAGTTGTTTAAGCACTTGAGATTCCCTTTGAGGTCTCGGGTTCGAGTCTCTTTGCTGGCGGTATGGGATAGGGTTTTTGGAGTTATTTGGGTGGGGTTATTGGTTAAAGGGGAGAGCTATCCCTTGTTGTGTAGCTCCTGTGAAAAGAAAAAAAAAACATAATTAATTGAATAATTCTCAATAATTTTCACGTTCAGTTCATTGGCATTCCCCGTTTTGTAACTAAATGTAATATTGGCACTGGTATTAACATCTTTCGTCGCCGCTTTGCAGATTTTGTTGGGTCAGTGTCCGATCAACGTAGAGCTGGCAAAACGAGTTTTCGGTCAGGGTTGGGTCAACCCTAACCTGAGCCTGACCAAAAAGTACTTCAAATTTCAAGTTTCTAGGCACAAAGTGTGTTGAATTGTGCGATTTTTGTCCGACCTGAAAGTTATTCGGATCAGGTGTTGGTGCCCGCAGATTCAAGTCCAACTTGCCAGCTCTACATCGACAATACCAATGAGGCCATATGTTATCAAGCACCGATAACTCGTTCGAGCTCTCATTGTCACAAGCTAGTATTATATCTGAATCTCATATAAGAATATAATAATATGATGATTTATTAGTGATTTTATGATGATTTATTAGTGATCTAGAATAGAGGTAGGGTAAAATGTATATCAGTTGACTGATATAAAGTTATATCAGTCAACTGATATACATTAAACACATAGAGGTAACACTTAAGAGTTCAAGTTGAAAAGAATTATGTTACGTTCAACTAGAAGATGTTTTGTACGAGTCGATCCTATTTGTTGCACCAAAAAGTGATGGAACATGCAGAGCTATAATTGGTTGGATAGGAACCAAATTGCTTTCAATAACTTATTAGAGCAGTCACATGTTATCTATGTAAATAACTAAATATGATCATCATCTGGGAACAATTTCATATTTCCAGTTTCCATCAATTCGACCGTCTGTTTCATGTTCTTGACTTCAATTTGGCTCGTCGTCGCTCATCATACGTTGCTGGAAGAAGAGATTGAGAAAACATCAGGTACGTACGTACGTACAATCACAAAATCGTCAAAACAACAAATATCATTGACAAGAATATTTGATATTTTGAATACATTTCAACATCAACAGCTCGATATACAATTTGAAACCTATTATCAATGTTAAAGTTGAGGATTTCGGGCAGAACTTACGCTCAGTTGGTCGTGACATGAGAGGAGCATGGGAGACCACCTTCGTTTTTCCATTGTTAGATGAATTCTGATCTGGAAAACAAATGTAGTTGAAGCAATACATAATCGACATGTTGGGTCGGGATACATAATTGAATTCCTAAGAATACTAAACATGTAGAGTATTTTCAAATTGTAATTCTTGCATTCTTATAATCTTTTAGAAATATTTGGAATTGATTTTTTTTCTCCTTAAAAGAACTGAAATATTATAGATTAAACAAACAACCCCATATTTTCTCCCACCAAGTTCACGCACATAAAATAAATGCTCCATTCGTCCCAAAATGAATGTCCACTTTCTCATTTTTCGTATAAATTAAGGATAATTTAGTAAAGGCTGGACGTGTTCTCTCTAATGCACTCATGCGCTCTTTTTGTAACAAATTCAATGAGCTCTAACTAACTTATTTTAGGGATAGTTTTGGTAATTCATGCATAAGTTGACGCTTATTTAGGGACAATTTTTTTCAAAGAAAGTATGCGCTAATTTTGGGACAGATGAAGTAAATAAATAAAATCTAAGAAAATTAAGTGATTTCTATACATACCATTTGCTAAAGGTAAACAACTTAGGAGAGCCTCATGAAAAATTGCAGCTTGGAGATGGTAAGTTCGACATTCATTCTTCAAGTGTTCACGCAGAGCTAGTCCGGCATCTGTGCATATAATCAACAAAAACAATTAAACATGAGATTAAAAACTCAAGTGCACACTCGTCTGCATTGTGCGATCATTATTATCCCTCTTAGGGGGTCCACTTCATTGCACTTGACTCGAGATGTTGGATACTTGGATTAGTTGACGAGATAAGTAAGTTGTTACACTCGGCGTACCTGATGAACAAACAAATTTGAGTCCTTCAAATTCGCAGGAATGAAGAACTAGAGGTATCTCAGGAGCCATCACATACTGTGGTTTCCTTGGTGTCTTGTCGGTATCCAGTAATGTATCCACCATCTACACAAACAATTAATTCCTTAGTTCTATAAAGGGTAAATTACGATTTCCTACCCTCTAAGTTTCGCTTGTGACGATTTCCTACCCTTAAGTTTGAAAGAGATTTTCCACTACCCTGAAGCTTCAAAATAGAGACAAAAAACCCCTCCGTCATAACTCCGTCAGTTTAGTTGATGAAAAGACGAAAATACCCCCAAGG
>JAYMTK010005310.1:0-10322 GCA_036897405.1 Pelargonium myrrhifolium
TCCTCCTCCACCAAGCAATTCCAGGCCAGTATCGGCGCTGCTCTCCTCTTCTCCTCCCTCGCCGCCACCTCCCCACCAGCTCTCGCCGTCGACACCGCAGCCCCACCCACCCCACCTCCGGTCATCGAAGCCCAACCCAGTCCCTCAAATTCGTCTCCTTTCGGTCAGAATCTCCTCCTCACAGCCCCAAACCCTCAGGCTCAGCCCGCCTCCGACCTTCCCGAAGGGGGTCTATGGCGGTACAGCGAGTTCCTCAACGCGGTGAAGAAGGGGAAGGTGGAGAGGGTCAGGTTCAGCAAAGACGGTTCCGCCCTCCAGCTCACCGCCGTCGACGGCCGCCGCGCCACCGTCACTGTCATCAATGACCCTGACCTTATCGATATATTGGCCATGAATGGGGTCGATATTTCGGTCTCCGAGGGCGATGCAGGAAATGGGTTGTTTAATTTCATTGGGAATTTGCTCTTCCCCGCCATCGCCTTTGGCGGACTTTACTTCCTCTTCCGCCAATCTCAGGGTGGTCCGGGAGGCCCTGGCGGGCTCGGTGGTCCGATGGATTTCGGGAGGTCGAAATCCAAGTTCCAGGAAGTTCCGGAGACCGGTGTTACTTTCTCTGATGTCGCCGGAGCTGATCAAGCAAAGCTGGAATTGCAAGAGGTTGTTGATTTCTTGAAGAATCCTGATAAGTACACAGCTCTGGGAGCTAAAATTCCGAAAGGGTGTCTTTTGGTTGGGCCTCCTGGGACTGGGAAGACTCTGTTGGCTCGGGCAGTTGCTGGTGAAGCTGGTGTGCCTTTCTTTTCGTGTGCAGCATCTGAGTTTGTGGAGTTGTTTGTGGGAGTGGGAGCCTCCAGGGTTCGGGATTTGTTTGAGAAGGCCAAGGCCAAGGCGCCTTGCATTGTGTTCATTGATGAGATTGATGCAGTGGGGAGGCAGAGAGGAGCAGGTCTTGGTGGTGGCAATGATGAGAGAGAGCAGACTATCAATCAGCTCTTGACTGAAATGGATGGGTTTTCGGGGAATTCGGGTGTTATAGTGTTGGCCGCCACAAACAGGCCTGACGTGCTCGATTCAGCCTTGTTGAGACCTGGAAGGTTCGATAGGCAGGTTACAGTGGACAGGCCTGATGTTGCTGGTAGAGTTAGGATCCTTCAGGTGAGCTCTAACTCTAAACAGTTGAAATCTGCCTTGCTGTGCATTAGCTTCTTTTGCTTTTAATTGTTACCGTAATTAACTGGCATGTTAGGAAGGTAAATGAGAATTAATGAGTAGTTTTCAATCTAGATTCTAGAATGTCTAATACGAATTTGAAAATTTGATATGAGGTTGGATATTGAGGTTGGTGGAACCGTGGAGGAGCCCAATGTGCCTATGTTTTCAGCTACTCATTTTTATTGGGAAATAGGTGAACTTGTCATGTTTTTAGATGAGAAATGGAGTATTGATCTTTTGCTTATTACTAATAATGGCATTTTGGGGTCCACTTTATCAGCTGAAGTAGCTTATTTAATCCTTACCTTTCATTTACCTTGTAGACATGAAGCCAATGGGGGTAAATACACTTACAAAATTGACTATGGATTAAACAACTCTTATCTGTCCTTGTAGACTAAATGCTGCAAATTCTAAACAAAATCTAGTTTGATGAACTAATCTTTTTATCTTTTTCCTTTTACCCTTTTTTTTAAAAAATAAAGATCAAAGCTTGATTCATAGAAATTGCTGTTGATTTTCCTAATTACTTCTCGTCTTTCCCTTTTCTTGTTTACTATTGTTCTAAATGTATTTTTTGTAAGTTTTTATAAAACTAGGGGCTAGGGTCCCAACATGTGAAATGTTGTTTTAGTATCTCTAGATTATGCTTAGTTTGAATACTAATTTCAATCATCTGCATGAAGGTGCACTCTAGAGGTAAGGCACTGGGAAAAGATGTGGACTTTGAAAAGATTGCTAGGAGAACCCCTGGTTTTACTGGTGCCGACTTGCAAAACCTTATGAATGAAGCAGCCATTCTTGCAGCTAGGCGTGACCTTAAGGAAATTAGCAAAGATGAAATATCTGATGCTCTAGAGAGGATTATTGCTGGACCTGAGAAGAAGAATGCTGTTGTTTCAGAGGACAAGAAAAGATTAGTTGCCTATCATGGTGAATAGATTAAAACTATCACTCCATTGTTCTCTATTGTGTTACTTTTTTTATAATTTAGGTCCTGAACTATGTAATATAATTATTCTCCAGAGGCTGGGCATGCTTTGGTTGGTGCACTCATGCCAGAATATGATCCCGTAGCCAAGATATCCATCATTCCTCGTGGCCAAGCTGGTGGTCTTACCTTTTTTGCTCCAAGTGAAGAGAGGCTTGAGTCTGGACTATACAGTAAAAGCTACTTAGAGAATCAGATGGCAGTAGCACTTGGTGGAAGGTTAGTTTCTCACTCATCCTGTTAATTCATATTGAGGAATACAAGAATGTGTATGCTGACATATGTTTGAAGAGTGACTCTACTAGACTTATTGATGGAGTGGTGTTATTCAGTCTATAAGTTCAATTAGCTGGAACCCTGTACATTAATACGACATTTGGTGATTACAGGGTTGCAGAGGAGGTAATTTTTGGTAAGGAAAATGTGACCACAGGAGCATCAAGTGACTTTATGCAAGTTTCACGAGTGGCAAGACAGATGGTTGAGAGATTTGGATTCAGCAAAAAGATCGGACAAGTTGCAATTGGTGGATCCGGCGGAGATCCCTTCTTGGGTCAACAGGTATGCATGTGCTTGGGTCGAAGAGTTGCTTGTTCTTGTCACTGCCTGTTCTCATGTCTGTCATTTTTTATATGTATTGGATGCTCAACTTCTTCATATGGTATAAATTGTAGATGTCCTCACAAAAAGAGTACTCCATGGCAACTGCTGATGTGGTGGATGCAGAGGTGAGGGAGCTGGTGGAGACGGCGTACAAGAGGGCCACTGAGATCATAACAACCCACATTGATATTATGCACAAGCTCGCTCAACTCCTCATGGAGAAAGAAACGGTCGATGGGGAAGAGTTTATGAGCCTCTTCATCGATGGAAAAGCCGAGCTCTATGTTTCCTGAATGCCGCACCATTGAACATTATCTTGTTGTAAAAGTTTCATATACACATGTACACGTGATTAATTATTTCGTCAAATCAGAAGAAAGAGAAGCTGAGTAGTGAGTATAATGGTATCAAGAATTCAGTATCTCCTTTTTTGATTTGAGCTGACTATGTTGATGATCAGAATGTCAAATGTGATTTGATAGTAGATTGGAGGATAACTCCCAAATTGGTCCTGAATTATGACTGATGTGTTTCCTTCGATCCACCAGGGGTTGTTATCGTCTTATCATTGTCTTGGTGTGTTTGTCCACGTTTTAGGGTGATTGTCTTGAAAAGTTAAAGAGTAATTAGGGTTTGCAAATCAATAGATTATTTCATTCACATAGACAACAGTAATAACAGCCACATATTTCCATTATACAACCCATTACAATGACAACAATTGAGCAAAGAATTTTACAAATTAAAATATCTACTTTCGATGTCTTTTCTCTTCTAGTGTAGCAGCCTCACTCAACATGTCAGCTGCATCCTTGTGCATGTCTAGTTTCGCTAAGGCAACAGACTGCATGTAGAAAGCCGTGGACCAGTCCGGGTAAACACATTGTGCTTGCATTGCATCTCGCAGGGCAGCATCTGGCTGATCCGAGAGGAGATGGCAAAGACTTCTTCGCGCATAAACAGTTGGGGACACCATTGTTCCAACATCAATGAACTGCACACAAACTCATCATGTCAAGACAAATAAGCAACTCAAACACAATCATCCCTCGTGTTTTTCAGGCCTTTAGGTGGGTGGAAGAGACGGGAACTTTTTTTACTATTGAATGCAAAAAAAAAAAAAAAAAAATTAAACAATGTTAAATACGCGTGATAGCACAAGGCACCATATACAGACCTGTGTATAAAAGTCTATTGCAGATTTAAAATCCTTGTCACGAAACGCCAAGTCGCCACGCTTTCTTGCCTCCAACATGTCTCTCATTTGTTGGGTCCATTCTTGGAAAGACAACTGAACCGAACCCCATAAATGTGAGGAAAAATAAAATATAACCATAGAACTAGCATACAAGTCAGCATTGTATACAAAGTACAGCTTGATCACCTCATTAGTTCCTTCGTCATCTTTGTAGTGTGTATGTACTAAAATCTGATGGATAGCTGTGAGGTCCATCCTAGAGCAGGCATCACCCATGGCAGAAAGAGGGCGTTGAGGAGTAGGAGGTGCTTCCAGTTGCTTTTGAATTCCCAGCATTGCATGAGATGGAACCTGAAAGAAGAGAAGTACGAATTCTCAAATTCTGACCATATGCAACACCTATTCTTTAACGCAAAATCCATCGGATCAACTCAAATTAGTTAACATCCTGTTCTAAATTTTAGGAAACAGGAGCAATCTGGAAATGCAGGATCACGTAATAAACGCACAACATAAGCTAAGGGAACGAAACAGAAAAATAGCTGTAGAATGATTATGGTCAAGTCCACTCTTGCATAAATCCGGTCCTTTTCCTGGCCAATATGAGATGAGTACTGTAGTATGTCTCGCTTTCCTTGTACACCCCACTGTTATAACCTATCCATAATGCTATGAATTTGTTTAGAAATAAGTCAGAAGTATACCCAGTTTAGCACACGTACGATGTTTTGGTGAGGGTAGTGCCATTGTAAAAACAAATGCAAAAATGGTACTACTATCCCAAAGCTCAAATTGATAAATATATGTGCACCTACCAAATAACCAGGTCACATCTTGTGTCATTGTCCACACACCAGCAACCTCACAACTGAGTAATTTTTTTCTCGAGTAACCACATTCTGATACAGTTAAAACCTAACTAATGCCCCTGTACTCATGTACTCTAGCATCAGATCCAGTGATCCACAACTTACTCCGTTAGGAGCCTTTCTCCATCGTTATGATTGAAATCAGACTACCTTTTTAATTATGCACTAATTGACTTCAAGACATAATAGAGTTTGGGCAAGTTGGCGCAAGAGAAAATCACTTTCAGTTTCCAACCCAACCAGAGTCAGGGCAGCACTTGTGAGTTCCAAATTTGTCTCTACTACCCTACTCTATAAGACCCATCCCCAATAAGACAGGGACTGGTTCCAATGAAGATAAGAGCCAAAGCCCGTCCCTACCTACCTAAAACATCAAGTGCCCTTCCCTAAAAATACCCCAGCATGAAATGTATACTTTCTGGGACAAGCTCAATTGCCTTCCCCTTCCCTGAAAATGCATCAGTATAAAATGAATACTTTCTGTTTCTGGCCATGAATTACCAGTAAGTAAAGCATAAAATAATTTCAGATAAAACTTAGAAAGAGCTAATAGTTGGGCATGACTGTAACCTTATGTTTCGCCATAAGATGACAGTCAATCTATATAGCAGAAAAGAGGTCGGGTCAATCAACAGTGGATGCTAGAAACCATGTTAGTTATTTCTACTGTGAGAAAATCATGACAGATTAACATAAAAAAATGCAATAGACGTGAGAATGGAAGAAAACCATTCCATGAATAATGCCAAAGATAACTGCTTACATCAGGCTTATTTTGCAGTGGGGCAAGTGTTGCAACAAGGTCTTTTGTACTTGGCCGATCCCTAGGTTCATACTGCAAGCATTTAGAAGCAAGGTCAAAAACCACTGTTGCTTCTTCAGTTGAAAAGTTACCCTCCAAATGTGAATCCATTAACAGAAGAATGTTTCTTCCTCGTATCATATCAAGAGCCTGTAGACACACAGTAAGATCAAATCACCAATTTCCACCAAAAAGTTCTGCTAGACAGGTCACAGTTCCAAGAAATGTTGCTTCAAAATTTTGACAACATAGTAGGTTCACTTTATATACTTACATGGCTTGGAGGGATGTGTTTTCCACTAAGAAGATCCAAAAGGACAGTCCCAAAGCTGAAAATGACGCTTTCAGGAGTGACCCTTCCTAGAACAAACACATATTTCAGTTAGTAAATCAAATACTACACAGCAAGTATTCATTCCTGGTGAAGAATGACATTTCGGCTCTGCATGTTTTACTGAAAAATACTACTTTCAATTGGAAAATGGGGTTTGTAGAAACAATTTCAAGTTAAATGTTTTTTTTTTTTTTGACATTTGTTCAGCACACATCACCCACTAAGGCAAAATGACTTCCTCTTTTGTGGTTTTGGGAAATTAAGGAACCTTCCTCTGACTAGGAAAAAGTTCTCTCATTGATATTCCTTGATGCAATAAATGTCAGATAACAGTTCCAAAGGAATTATTTTCATTAAAACAAACATAGCATTGGGATGATAAGAATAATGTAAATACTCAAAATAAAGAAAACGAGATTTTTATTTTTAAGCAAGGACTGGCAGGATACATATTAATGAAAATTACCAAATATGTACAATTTAAAATTCCAGAATGATCATGGAAAGGGGCATTACACCAGTATTGCCATGTATGAACAATGCACATTATTATCCATGCTCAACACCACAATATATGACATGACTGGTATAAAAGGCCCATATTTTTGAAAAATTGAATGATTAACTTTGGTTCTCATTGTTTAGCTAGCTAAAAAAAATATGAGCACAAAGAATTTAAACTACAAAAACAAATTCCGGCCTTTATGATAAAAGCATGAAAAGATGATGCAACAAATTCTATTTATGTTGTCGTATGGGCATCAACTTCCTACTCATGAACTTCTGCTCTGTCGCATTTCTTTTATCAGAACTGGCCCCTATTGTTCCAAAGCCCATAGACTTCTGTAGAGAACTTATTCAGGAAAGAACGTGGAGTACCATGATGTTCTCCATTTATGTTAAATATTATTGCTCCACTTAATTTAGGATCTTTCCAGCTAGATCAATTTACCACACTAAGCTTCATCAGAGTGGCTTCAGCTTTCTCCTCACACAAATATAAAATAAGATAATACTTGTCGTACTGATGCATTACTTCATTATCAAACTTTGAGTGGCTGCAAATATGTGCTATTGATCATCTTGCTTGGAACTTATAATCTTGTTTGATAGGAAAATATCAATATAGATCAAGATCTATCTGATAAATGGACTAATAGTGCTATTTTAACGGAGCAAGTTAACTAGTTCTTAATAGAAAAGATCATTTTTGGTGTATGTACTTTCTAATTATTCTCTTCCTGAGAATTTTTATTCAATAAAGTACTTATTTGCTGTTCAAAAAAATTAAAAATAGAAAAGACCATTTCTAGGAAAAGTACTTCTTTACATCTTCGCATAATCTCTTTTTCGGTATAGATTGACAAAAAATATATTTAAAAAGTTGGATTATCAGAACTTATGAAATTTATACAATACAAGTGTACATGCAAAGATATAGTAATTTAAATGACTAATGGAATTGGAACACACCATTTCTTAGATACTCAGGAGGAGTATAAGCAAGATTTGTGCTATAGCTCTTCCCATCTCTACTATTTTTCATCAAACCAAAACAAGAAAGACGAGGATCACCATTCTGCCAAAACAATCAACCAAAGTCTTGTTTACTATCTCAATCAAAATGTAAAACCGAGACAGACAAATTCCAAATAAGTTTCAGATAACTTTATAATAACTATTAAAGCTTGAGAAAGATAGATTCAAACGATACCTCATCAAAGAGAACCCTGTATGCATTCAGATCATGGTACAATGGACGACCATGAATGCTACAATAAGCTAAAGCCTCAGCAATATATAAAGCAACTCTTAAACGCATGGCCCACTCAATGGTTTGCGTCTCCCCTGCAAAGTAAAGAAATCAAAATTGTTTTCAGACAACACATCAAACTATCGGAGCAAACCACAGGAGACAAATATGGATAGACAAGAATTAAGCTTATGGCCAAGTTTGAGAGGTTTCAATTTCAAATAGGTATTTCAGTAAATTAATTTAACATTTAAGAGTATGGCAATGTCTAATATTAGAAACATGGAAATTCCACCTATTAATTTCCATAACATGTCCCAAAGACCAACTATCCCCTATTCAGGTATTTCCACAAGTTTCCAACTAAAATCAGTGATGTTTCATTTTAATAACATCTTATTACCAAAACTCAAGCTCACTAGCAAGATAATGAATGAAATCAAAATTAGTGCACAAGCACAAACTACAAAAACTGACCAAATGAAGCATCAGTTAATTAATTACCAAAATACAAAAACCATCAATATTTATTCAATAAGCTTGAGTTAGGTGATAATTCAAAAATCTCATTAGTCAACTACAGAGCTAGGTCAGAAAAACAAATAAAATAAACCTACAATGGAAGAGATGCTTTGCAAGAGTATCGTTGGGCATGTACTCTGCAACCAGCAACCTCTCGTCACCCTCGCAGCAGTACCCAATCAAATTCGCGACCCACTTGTGCCTCAACTTCCCAACACCGCACGCTTCATCCTACAACCAAAAGGACAGAGATGAACAAAAACCCTACAAATGGAATTGAATCATGACCATAATTGAAGAGAAAAATAAAGTACGGCGAATTGTTTAGGGTCGGGCCAGGCCAATTTGGGGAATTTCTTGACGGCGATCCAGCGACGGCTCTCCTGGTTCTGAAGGCGGCCCTTGTAGACGACATTGGGCGCTTTCTCGCCGCTCTCGGAGACTATAAATTCGGAGCTGAAGTTGTTGGTTGCGGCCTTGAGGTCCGATAGCAAGTACTCCTTCAACTCCGGGACGCCGTCGGTGAAGCCCTGGCCTTCTCCGTTACCGTTCGCCGGAGGGTAGCCACTATTGCGGTGGTCGTCCTCCGCTTGCTGTTGCTTCAAGGAGGACGATTGGCAGCAACCCATTAGAGGTCGGTCCGAGTTGACTCAGCACTCAGATATGGAGGATGTAACATACAAAGTACAAAAACAAACTCCAGCAAATAAAATAAGAAGAACAGAGCACCAAACAGATAATTTATTAAATATTTTAATGCGTGTGATGATTCTGTATTGTTGGTGCTCGAGATTGATCGGAGAGAAATATATCGAAATTAAGATTTTGAAGAGGAAAAAAATTGAAGAAGGAGCAGCTGAAGCAGAGCTATGGAGCTTGAGCTACTTGCTTTCAGCTTTTGGTTGCTTGCTCTCTCGCTCTTCTTCTGACAAAAACCTCTTGTCTCTCTCTGTTTTCTCCTACTGTTGAATGTTCCTTTCATCATTTTATGTAGTGAAGGGTACTTATGTCTTTACATTGCATGCACGGGTATGGAATATGGATACGTCTCGTTCAATCTCACGATATTTTGGGCTCATGTATAAGAATTTATTTTTGTTATAGGGAATAAAGTAGAACATTATTAACAAATTATCGAATGTGCAAGCACTACAAACAGACGTGAAAATTAAAATGCGTAATTACTCAGGGCCTTTATGTGGTATTGTTTATAAATACACTACTGTTAAATTAATTTTTTTTACAGCATTTAAATATTATATTCAGTTTGCATAAGTTAATTTTAACAAAAAAAAAAATACTCTCTCGTCTCGTGAAAAAATATGTTTTTATTATATTAAATCTTATATTTCAAATGTTAATAAATATGAGCGTTTTCAAATTAGAGCTTTGCCACCTCCTCCAACGAAAACCTACATCTTTGACCAGAGCTCTAGATAATTTAAGAGCACCCCACAACAGTGTCATACGAACAATTCTTAACATATATTGCATTTCCGTCTGAAAAAGGCTAAAGTTTACTGTGACTAAAGGAGAGACATGCCAAGAGGGCTCAATTCCCTCTTTACATGTTTGATGGAAGAGGAATGACAACACTAATGTTCATTCTCCTAAAATTTTGTTTCAATTATTAAAACATAGCATATCAAATATTAATGATTTTAATTAATATACTTTCATGTTCATCATCTATAAATTATGTGACATTTGTCACGTTACTACACAACATTTTGTACATAAATTAATTTGTGTACAATTTTTAAAACAATATGCAATTTTTCATATTTAGTCCATCATTCAAAGTATCTAATTTTATAGGGTAAAATGGTTCCAGACCCTTTGGACTTTCATGAATTTTAGATTAAGCCCCTATTTAAGGTTTATTCTTGTAGAGCCTCTTGGACTTATCAAAAATTATGGTTTAGATCAAATTGACCGGTTACAACCGGTTTCACACCGCCACGTCAGCTTAGCTGCCACGTTAGCATCCACGTTGACATGTGTGCCACGTCAGCAAGGGCCTAATCCAAAATTTTGT
>JAYMTK010005311.1:0-10321 GCA_036897405.1 Pelargonium myrrhifolium
AAAAAAAAAAATTAAGTTTACAAATGCGATTGAACGTACCAATAAGAACAAACGTGAAATATGCTATGAAAATTCTTAGTTGAATATTAAAAAATGTGTGAAAGTAAAAAATGTTTAAAGAAACACTATAAACAATATGGGTAAAATGTATATCAGGTGCAACTTAACAAAACTAATGAAGTGGTGACACCTCATTTAAAATCATTTATACCCACCCAAGTGAATTTGTGGGAGCGGAGCGACCCGTCCGGATCCATAATTTTAAATGAGGTGTCATCATCTTATTAGTGCAACTGATATAAAGTTATATCAGTCAACTGATGCACATATTACCCAAACAATATCAATCAATATTAAAATATATTTATTACCAAATTTTATTTTTTCCATTTATTTGTGCACAAACGTTGTCAAGAGTAGAAATCAGTCTAGGAAAATCTTCTATTACTTAATCATATTATTTAATTTTTCGAAAGCACTATTTTTTTTAGTTATACCATCAAGTAACATCATATGTTGCTTCATTCTATTGTAATAGGTCTACATGTTTTATTGAACAACTCATAGAAAAGAATCTATATATAACTTAATATATGTGCAAAGAAAATTATTGGTCACAATGACATCACTATCTCACTTGAAGATTGAGTGGACACTTCAACTAGTAAAAACCATGTGAATCCTAATTAGTATAATTGATAATTCTTATTGTCATGTGGTGTGACTACACAAATTTATTAATTTGTAGCGTCAAAACGACACTTAGTATATCAACAAATTAAACGGTTTAGCAGCTTAAAGAAATCTGTAAAACAAAAAAAAAAAAACAAAAAGACGTTTCCCATGCTCAATCACGAGACCCTCCAGAGAGGGGGCGCGGTCAAACTTCCATACACCTCAAAATGGACAAACACTTCAATGAGAAAAAAATTTCAACATGACCTCCTTGAGCGTGATAAACTCCAACATGGCCACCTTGAACTTCGCCCAATCTTAGCATGGAAACCTTCTTGCTCAACCTCTCCATGCCCCGACCTGAAGCCCATACCGCGGCGTGGTCTCCCTAAAATTTGTCCAACCTCAACATGGAAACCTCATCGCTCAACTTGCCATGCCATAACTTCGAGGCCCGTGTCGCAGCATACTCAACTTCAACATGATCACCTTAAACTTTGTCCAAACTCAACATTGCGACCTCCTCGCTCAATTTCACATGTCGCAACATAACCCCCTTGTACATGACCAACTCCAACATGGCCACCTAAATACATATTTTATACGTTTAGAACAATATTAATATTAAAAATACTTAGAAAAACATTGAAATATATGTTCATGCTTAATTATTTCAGTACACTTATTTGATAAAACATGTATACCTAATCCTTTCCTAAATATAATTGGAAACCCCTAATTGCTCAAATTGATAATCGACATTTCTTATATTATCTCACCAAATCGAACCTTTTTATCTCTTTTCAAGGATTATTTATCATAATTATTACACCATAATTTGTTGGCACAAAATAATGGAAACATGACTAAACATAAGAATCTAGGTTTTCTCATCAAGTTTTGCATTTAATTTTTGAAGATTGTGCAAATAGAACTATTGATATATGCAAATCTTTGGAAAAGTTATATATAAATATCAACTACAACCATTGGGGAACATATATATTATTGACATTAAGAATAAATTCCAAAATTGTAAGCTTTTCATTGAATGAATAAATGAATGTTGAATGGAAGAACATGACATCACATGAACACGTTCCGACCAAACTTCGGTATCTATATGTTTCACAATGCACACTATATATTAATGATTGTTTTTACTTGTTTAAAAAACATAAAATATATTCCTATAAAAAAACACAAAATATATAAAAAAATACTTTGACATAATGTATATCAGTTGACTGATATAAAGTTATATTAATTAACTAATAAGGTGATGACACCTCATTTAAAATCATGCATCCGGATGGGTCGCTCCGCTCTCACGAATTCACTTTTAAGTTGCAACTGATATAAATTTATATCAATCAAGTTATACAAATTTTACTCATTTAAAAAGTACTTTCTCTTTTTCTTGTTGAAAAAGAAATATGATTTGCTGTGGTGTACACTTTATATCATACTAGTTGACTAAAAATTTAAATTATTAATGTCTATTTATATATTTATTTTAACGTGTTACGATATATATCAGTCAATCTAATCAAAATAGACAATTAAGTGTGACAAAAAAAAAAAAAACAATCAGACCATGTGCCTAAGCAAATAATTATAGTAACACGTCATTGAATAAACTAGCACAAATAAAGAGATGTGATTGACTTTAAAATAATAAAAAAATCCTTGAATTTGAAGTTGCTATTTATATCCCATGCGTGTGTAAATTTGAATATACTTATGAATCGTTGTTTTAATTTTTATTGAAAAGATCGAGAAATGAAATGTTAGGAATTCAAACTTTGGGAATTTATAAAATAATCAAATGTCATGATTTTTCAAATTCTAACAAAAATAAAACAAAATCATGAACTAAAAATTAAAAATTAAAAATATCTACTATATCATAATTTTCTAAAATTTCACTTGAAAATACTTAAATAAACGCTCGATTTATATATCATTCATTGTTACAATTTATATTTTTAAAAAATAAAAGAGAATTCATTTGTATATTTTTTTCTTCAAAATATTTTTTTTAGATGTCAAACTTCATTATATTTGTAAAACACACATGTAGTTTTATAGTTATTCAAAAAATATCAAAACTGAACATTTCAACGAGGTAGTGTTGTAATACACTTATGTTGTAACACATAGCGCACATAAATTGTCTAAACATTTTTATCTTCACGCATTTCTTAATATTTATTGAAACATTTTTACAGTGAATCTACAAAATTTATAACTTCCTGCGGAACTTATGCACTTAAACTTTGTTTAAACTTCCTGTGTGTGATCGTGCTTGTGCACGTAAACTCTGTCTAAACAGATCGGTCCAAATGATTACCAACTCATTTTTCGTCCGCACTTCCCATTACCGGATTCTTGTATCCGACTCAACATTATACCCAAATTCGAAGAATAATAGCATGTTACACAAACTTTTATTAGCCGTACAAAATTCATAACTTCTTGCATAACCTATGCACTTATATGCATGATCGTGCTTCTGCACTTAAACTTTGTCTAAACAGATCGGTCCAAGTGATTACCAACTCATTTTTCGTCCGCACTTCCCAGTACCGAATTCTTGTATCCGACTCAACATTATACCCAAATTCGACAAATAATAACATGTTACACAAATTTTTATTAGCCGTACAAAATTCATAACTTCTTGCGTAACCTATGCACTTATACGTATGATCGTGCTTCTGCACTTAAACTTTATCTAAACAGATCGATCCAAATGATTACCAACTCATTTTTCGTCAGCACTTCCCATTACCGAATTCTTGTATCCGACTCAACATTATACCCAAATTCGACGAATAATAACATGTTACACAAACTTTTATTAGCAGTACAAAAGGTTTGGCAAGCTTACAAATCAAACTCACGTTTTTAGGTGGAAGAGATAGACAAATGTTGTTGGCATGGAATGAATATTTAAACCCCACAAACACACCCTCCATTTCCAATCCATTTTTGCTCATCTGCTTTTTAGGGTCCACTGGTTTTTTAGGTTTAATTCAAATTGCTCAGCTGTTCATTCCTATAACAAACCAATCACTCTTTCTGTTCTAAAGCAATGCCTTCTCATTATTTTTATGGTTTCATTTCCTCATTTACTTCAAAGATTAATCATCATCTTCATTAATTACTTTTCTATATTAGTTCTAATGATATCAATTTTTTAGGGTTGTTGTTCCACAGTCAAATCACATTCACAACCACCATTCTAGGGTTTACTAGTGAAATATTTTAAATAACTACCATTCTTCTTCGATGCCATTCTTTTCGTGTTTGGTTTCAGTGCGATGTCAGTGGTCAGTTTAAAACGCATAATGTACAATGGACTTGAAAGTGGAAGAAAAAAATATATTCTATTCTCGAATCAATGTATTCTTGAGAGGAATTTTTTATTTTACATTTAATAGTTGTATCGATCGGAATCTCATAACTATTTTTGCCAACTATGTGTTATTCTCTCTCTCTCCCCTAACTAGTTAATAACAAAAAAATGAAAATACTTTAGTGAAATTGAACATCTACATGTACAAATTAATAAGTGCACAAAATACATCTTTACGGGGTAAAATGTATATCAGTTGACTGATATAAAGTTATATAGTTGACTGATATAAAGTTATATAGTCAATGAGGTGATGACACCTCATTTAAAATCACTTATACCCACCCAAGTGAATTTGTGGGAGCGGAGCGACTCGTCCGGATCCATGATTTTAAATGAGGTGTCATCACCTTATTAGTTTAACTGATACACATTTTATCCAAGTGTCGGTCTATATTATGTTTAATGTTAGTCTACCTTTTTTTCCACGTATTCTTTAATGTTTGTTTAGACATTTGCACAGACAATCTTCACTATTTTTACTGTTCATCGCAACTTTGCGAATTGCTTGACTATTCATAACAAAAATTTAAGTGCATAAACATAGTAGTGAATGTAAAAATATAGTAACGTCAACAAAATTATCGACAACCAATACATTCTTTTCGTTGAACAGTGACTTTTGTGCACTTATTGCGTCTTTCAATGAAATTATCCTTCCACACACAACTAGAAATTAACAGCACAGTAAAGATATTAGGTCAACAAGAGGGGTTTACTTCCTATAAATATTGATTCTAGCTAGGGTTAGGTCTAACAATATAGCAAAATTCTCTTCACTTAGCTCTATCTCTATCTCTATGCCAGCTTCTTCTTCCCATGTTGGGTCCATAAAAAACCACAATATTTTTCAGGACTCCAATTTCATCTCCTCAACAAAAACAACAACAACAACGTCAGGTTCAGACTGTTGTTGTTGTTTCCAGAGTGAAACCCTACTAATGAGGAAGCGTCAGGTTGTGGTGAGACAATCGGATCACGAATCTTCCACAACCTCATCTTTCACTTTGAGGACTGTGAGGTACCTTGAGTGTCAAAAGAACCATGCCGCCGGCGTCGGAGGCTACGCCGTCGACGGCTGCCGGGAGTTCATGGCCAGTGGAGAAGAAGGTACTAGTGATGCTCTCACCTGCGCCGCCTGCGGCTGCCACCGGAACTTCCACCGGCGGGAGGTGGAGGCCGAGGTTGTGTGTGAGTCATCATCTAATGGGAATAATTAGATGATACAAATTTTCACATCTTTAGAGTTCTTTACTATAATATATATATATATATATATATAATTCATTATATATATGAAGGTTTTAACTATTATTATTATTATCATTGATGATGGGTTCATGTTTTGTAATATTAATATTTGACTTGTGGTTGATTCATTTTCTTTTGTGTGTTTGTGATTTGTGTGAAGATCAAGAGAAATCTATATTAGTTTGATGTTTTTATATTTTTTTTATTTTTTTCTTGATTTACAACATTGAGCATATTGATGTGAATATCATGTATATGATTTTTTTTTTTTGATACAAACGAAAGCAATTTCATTAGATCATGAAGATAGTTTTTTTCGATAATAGCAAAATTCAAACCAGCTATTACTACGGACCTGGATCCAGAGGTTGTTACCTTTTTTTTCTGTTTATATTTGAGATTATTGTATATTTATTGATAATTATTGTGGTTCTCTCTCTATCTCTCTCTCCATGTTGATTTCTATATTGGGTAAGGGGCTCAAGAATATGAAGATTAAAGGGTAATTTTTAAAAGATGAAAGATCTCACCTTTGAAATTAATAATTTGTGTAGAGAAGGTTTTTGAGTGTGTTTTCTCTTGGAAATTAATGGTAATTAAATTTCCAAGTTTAGAAATCTATGATTGATTGCTTGTGATGACATTAAATTTGTAAGTTTGTGAGCTTAAACCATATAGCAAATAGTGTACTAGTTGATTCCATATGTCAGAACTAATCCATGAAAGAATTGATCCTTAATGAAATTAGAGGTTTTTAGAGGCCCACATCTACCTAATCATGTTGGTGGTTATAATGGAGAAAGTTTCTTTAGAGATTATGTACTTAAAAGGTGATTAAAGATTAAACATAGAAACCCACTTATAAAATAATTAATGATTTGATATTTCTTTCTTTTCTTTTAATATTGTTTTTCTCTTGTGGCCAATCCAATAATTAATAATTAATTAAGTTCATGATATGGTTGGTGATATGCAAAATATGCATATTTTAGTTTTCCACAAACACATTGAAAACATTGTGATAGAATATGTTTTTGTGTTTGATGATACTTGAGCCATATATATTTGACTTTGTACGCTTCTCGTAGATTTTTCTGCGTTTATTAAAAGACTCTAATATCAAGTTTAAGACTGAATGTCTTGTTTTAATTTTTTCGTACGATGTTGTAAATGAAGAACATGTTCGTCAAGAACCTCTGTACACATTCTGTTCAATCGTGATAATTGCGAAAACAAAAATGGACTAGGCATGAATTTGATGAATACAAGACATGTGAGGTGAGGATGCAAAAGTGAACAAGTTAGGTAATGAGCATGGAGAGGGAACAAACATTTAGGTATAACTTTGTATTGAATCAGGTATATGTCAATTCTTGAAGAAAAAAAAAAATATCCCAAGAGCAAGCTAGCCTTTCATCTTGGATCATATTTGTGAATATGCTTCTAAACTATTTTAGGAGAAGAACCATTGAGTTAGGTCTACATATGGGATAAGGTCATGAATGAATGAACCATATCATAAATGCGACCAAATATTCGTCACGAACTAATTTTGTTTCTTAGATTATTCGGTATCAGTCACCATATTAAGAGCACAAGGTGGCAAGGTTCTCTGTATCGAGTTTTAACACAACTGCATGTACTGAGACTTAATCTCGAGTTCTCGAGTTAAGCTAGAAAAGTCTCTTGCTTGTTGATCGACATGCTCGGTGGTGAAAATTAATATTTTGATTTTGACAATAATTAATTTGTAGATAGTTTGAACTTTGAAGATTATTGACATGATTTTCTGCTATTCTTGTTCTTGATGTATGATTTGCATTGCTGGTCAAAATGGTGAGACAAGGTCTAAGGAAAGACCTGCAAAATAATATATATCTAGGATTGCTTATATGAATTTCTTTTAAGATATAAGCAATTGTAAAAGGAATAGTATTTTTTTTCATGTATTTGTTTACATGTATATGATACAATTAATAAAAACGTTTAAGACAAAAAATAGTGAATATGGTAATGAATTTGTTACACATGTTACTATTTTGTACATTTTTTTTAAAGATCGTTCACAAAATCTTTATTTTAATTTTTTTCGTAAAATTTGATATATTATAATAAGTTTCTGCAATTTTTTAGTGTATAAGTAATAAACGTTTGCACACTAATAATCGCAAATATATTTTTTATTCCTTTAAATCGATAAATTAATGTAACAAATTTATAACATTGAAACATCTTCATTTTTTTCGCTAAATAATTTCATTAGTTATACCAAATACATAAAAAACTATATGTAAAAATAGTAATCATCCACGTTTGTAAAATATGATAATATAGAAAAGCTAAGTGCACAAACTAAAGGAAAACATTTGTTTTAACGTAAAACTATACATGTTTTTTTTTTTATAAGAAGCATTTTGATGATTCCAATCATTTGTTTATGAAAAAAAATGAATATATTAAATTAGTAAGACGTACATTCTCTCTACTAATAAAAGAATTGAATTAAATTCGACGGTATAACTAAATATAATTAAACATCACGTCAATTACATGAATAAACACATACATTATATTACATAAACATTTACGCTGCATAAATTAAACGTGCAAAGAAATGAGCAAACAAAAAAATATTAAATATTGAATTTGCTTGTGAGCTTTTTTTAGACATATAAGCAACAATACTGCCTATTTGTTTCGAAACAAGTCTACATTATTCATCAAACAAAAATTTAGACTTTGTATAAGCCGGTAAATAATTATTCAACCATTAATCTCTATCTTATTTCACAACTATTATTAGTAACATTAAAATTTAAATAGTTTTTGAAATTGTAACATACACTATTATGTTACATTTAGTAATCTATAAACAGAATAAATCACCTCACCAAATGTCACATACTACAAGCAAATCATAACATTCACCAAACACCACACTCACATATTGAAAATATATAGTAATTAAATAAGTACTGTATTATACATCTTACATTAATATATAGACAATCTTTGGAGAATAAATTATCCAAGTTTATTCAAACTCAAGAAGAAGAAAAAAACAGTAGACTATTGTATAAAAGTAGTGAATACATTATACGAAAAGTTGTGAATTGTGACGAAATCTGTGAGAGAGATTTTTCGTCACAGTTATAAATTTTTGACATAATCAACGACGGTCTTTACTCTCACAAGCATTTATGACGACAGTACATCAACGTAAATTGATTTTTCATATTTCCGTCATAGAATAAATTTTGTGGAAGAATTTTAATGTTATGTGATAAAAACCTCTTACAAATAGTGAATTTTTTAGAAAATTTATTTTTTATCAACTTTTTCTAAATCATATATTAATTCACCTTGAGCCCATTAATTTGCTGGCTCTATTGATACCACAAGCCCAAATAATAGAAGCCCATGGGCCATGGCCTTATTAGGCCCACCTTGAGCCCATTCATTTTTCTTACTTTCAGCCCATAAACTTTGTTCACCTTGTCTATTGTTTTATTCTTTCAGGTCCACATTTTAAACCATTCTATTTGTTATTTTTTTTTTTGGTTTTGCACCATAGAATATCTTGAGTGGGCCCGCTCATTGGCGGTTGACACCTTTAAGTCATTTTACTACATCCATACTAATCCTCATTCGCACCATTGTTAGCGCACTAAGTGGTAAGAGGCTGGATCGGAAATTTTTTTCCATTTACAAGAGCTGGGAGTCGAACTCTCAACCACTTGTTTAAGAGACGAAGTGCTGAATCACTACGTCAACCCACTGGATTATTATTTTTTAGTTTTCAAACCAATATTCTAGCTCATTTGATTCTTATATTTCAACCCATTATCTAAAGTTCATTTCATATAAATTAAACTTTTTTTTATCTTGTATTTGTTATATAATAATGTTAAATTCTATTTTGATTCTTTTTTTTTTCAATTCTCCCTCTATATCAAAATAGTTTCATTTTCTATATTTACAGAGAAAGTATAGATTAGTTATTTATGATCGATTTTTGCCTCATTATGACCCTATTATACTCCCGTTGTGACAAACATAAATACTTAATTGACTTTGATAACCTCATTTTATAGATAATTCATTTGGCGATATATTCTATCATGTTTATAATTTATTGTAATTGTAACTCTAAAAAATAATACTCTAATTAGATATGTCAATTTAGGATATCACTTCTAACCTCACACGAACAACAATAATTTAAACGTATTTGAAATCCAAATATAAATTTAAACGTGTCACGGTCATGTTGGAAATACGTGAAAGTTGTTAAAAAATATCTACACAAATTTCACAATATAAATTAAGAAAGAATTTATTTCTGCCCCTAGTTTTTGCTTAATTCATATTGGTCCATTCTTTATCATCACACCATTTGTAAATTAAATAAGCTGTCTTATACCAAAACCATTTATTGCTTTATTTTCTCCTTTTTGTTTTTTTAGTAATTACACATGGCAACTATGTATTATACACGATTTGTATATGAGTATTCTAAAATTTCATTTTAACTTTTGACTACCATGTACTATGTTGGGGGGTCTTCCGTCCAAAAATCGTCAGTTAAATGGTAAAAAGACTAAATTGCCCTTTTCTGTCTCTCTCTCTCGTCTCTTCTCCGTAGAGCCGTCGGCGTTTCTCCGGCTGCTCCGTTGGCCTCAATGTCCTCCGCCTCCGCCTCTCACTATCGTCCTCTCTCTCTCTTTTTCTCCCCTCTTTCTCACGTCGTTGTCACCGCCTCCTATCCAGCTCCTTTCATCGACGCTGCGGGGCTCGTCAGGCTCGGCCATGGCCAGATCTGGCATCGTCCTCGCATGCGCGAGGCTTGCCGGTCTTAGTCGTGGCCAGATCGTGCTTCAGCTTCGCGGGCTCGGTCGTGGCCATATCCGGTTCCGCTCGTTGCTCCGGCGAGTTTTTGATTTTTCGGCAAGCGTTTGATTTTTTCGGCGTGTT
>JAYMTK010005312.1:0-10321 GCA_036897405.1 Pelargonium myrrhifolium
TGTTCCAGACCAAAGTTTAGGGGTGCTAACTGTTTTGACCCGATAGTTCAGGGGTGCTTATTGTATTTACCCCTAAATAAATAGGAAGGAAAAAAAAAAACTTTATGTAACTTGTAGATATTATCCATCTTGAACCAATTATATTGAACAAACCCAATTAACTTTGCAACCACTTTTTCTTAGTAAAACAATGTTTATAACTAATTGCATAAAATAGACTCAATTTTTTTCAAGTCAAACTACTACAAACTCTCACAATTTACACATAAACCCCAAAAATCGAGCTCCTTTTGGATTAGGTTAGATACTATAAGAAATTTCACTTTCCGCAACAACTTATTTCGTCGTTGAAACCCATATTTTGCAGGAAAAGTTAGTAACGGCTGTCACCAAAGATCTTGTCACGGAAAGTTCAAAGTGCATGACATAAATGATTTGTCATGGAAGCACAACTTTTAGGCGACATAAAGTTTGACACCGAAAGCATCAATAATGGGGCAACAACCCATCAATAAAGCATCAATAGTGAGCCCAACTTTTGTGAGGTGCAGTGTCGTTTGGATGAGACTTTTGGTGACAGTTGAATTTTAGTTATCACCAAAAGCAATAATTGTTGTAGTTGATTTGGCCTTACTATCGTGAACTCGAGAAACCCAACCAAAACTCATTGCCTAATCTACACTTCTCAAATTATGACTAGATACTATTCTTTCCCAAAAAATGATTCTCATTTAAATGGCTTCGAGTTGTACAAAATAAACCTTATCATCTTTTTGTTCAAATGAAACAGACAAACTTTCAAGAATCACATATTTCTGACCCAAACCCGAAAAGTAGAGATGTAAAACTGGGTTTCGGGTTTTTGACCCTAACCCGAGTTGGTTGGGTTAGGATATGAGTTCTATGCTTTAGGCGTAAATTACATTGATTTGTGTGAGTTTACATGACCCGAGTTAAGGTCGGGCAAAAGTAAGATCGGGTGTACGCAGATTCACACCCAAATCGTCAACTCTACGAAAAACACAAATAAAACTCAACTCCTACATTGAATTGTGTGGAGTTTACCTTACCCGAGTTAAGGTCACGCCAAAGTAGGTTTGGATATCCGCAAATTGTCAACTCTACAAAAAACACAAACAAAACTCAACTCCTACAATGATTTGTGTGGGTTTACAAGGCCCAAGTTAAGGCCGAGCCAAATGGTTAGTTATTCGCAAATGGTCAGCTCTACGAAAAACACAAACAAAACTCAACTCCTACATTGATTTGTGTGGGTTTACCTGACCGGAGTTAAGGCCGGGTCAAAGCAAGGCCGGGTATCCACAAATTCGTATCTAAATTGTCAACGCAAGCTCTACACGTGTTGAATTATGATTGGATCCTATTCCTCACCCAAGTCCAAACACTATATTAATACTTAATGAAAAGAAAATTAGATTATGATCTGTAAAAGCAGACAAAAACGGCCAGCCATACAAATGGACCAACCAAAGCAAAAAACCAACAATCACAACTCACCACCAACATCCTCAGGCCCCACCACCTCCCCAACCTCTCTCTTCTTCTCCATTTCTATACACAGCTCAACAACAACACGTCCCAATCCAATTTACACTCGCAACAAAGACTATTCAATTTTTCTTTATAAAAATATCCTTCTAGTTTCCCAACAATGCCTCCCAATAAAACCCATCAAAATCCCCCACCTTCTCCGCCTCTCCGGAGAAGAGGACGAAGAAGAAGAATCCACCGCCACCTTCTTCTTCGTCTTCCGTAGAAACAAAACACCTTCTCCGAAAAGAGAAGAGGACGAAGAAGACTTTCTTCTTTGTCTTTTGAAAAAAGATGGGCGTCCACTGGTCCAAGCAGGTGGAGAGGCGCAAGGCGGTGAAGACGGAAAAGTTGGCTCTATGCGAGCTCCACGGCACGTGCGGGACAGATTTTCCGGGCTGTGAGTACCATCCCGCGGACCGGAAAACCTGGATGTCGGGTCTCGACCCGACTAGGCTCCGGGTCAGTGACATTGTCTGGCCCGGAACCCACGACTCCGCCACCAACAAGATCGGCTTCCCCTTCATCACGCGCCCCTTCGCGCAGTGCCAGTCACTCTCCATCTACCACCAACTCGCTCGCGGGACGCGCGTGATCGACATTCGCGTCCAGGAGAACAAGCGCGTGTGCCACGGGATCCTAAAGTCCTACAGCTTCGACGTCGTTTTGAAGGATGTGAAGCGGTTCTTATCCGAGACCGAGTCCGAAATCATCATCATGGAGGTCCGAACCGAGTTCGGGCACAACGACCCGCCCGAGTTCGACAAGTACTTAACCGACAACCTTGGGGACGTTTTAATCCACCAAAACGACGCCGTTTTTGGTAAGACTGTCGCGGAGCTCCTTCCGCGACGGGTGATTTGCTTGTGGAAGCCGAGAAAGTCGGCCCACCCGCAGGCAGGAGGTCCGTTGTGGGGTCCGGGGCATCTGAAGGACAACTGGATCGACACGGACCTCCCGTCAACCAAATTCGAGAGCAATTTGAAATATTTGGGGGAGCAGCGCCCGGTGGCGGAGAGGAAGTACTTTTATAGGGTGGAGAACACGGTTACGCCGCAACCGGACAACCCGGTGGTGTGCGTGAAGCCGGTGACCGGAAGGATCAAGGGCTACGCGCGGTTGTTCATCACGCAGTGCTACGCGAAGGGTTTGGGTGACAAGTTGCAAATATTGTCAACCGATTTTATTGATGATGATTTTGTTGACGCGTGTGTGGGTGTGACTCACGCGCGCGTGGAGGGGAAGGCTTGAGCTTGAATTTGAATTTGATTGGTTTTGATTTGTTGCAAATGTATTTGGGGTGTTAATAATAATAATAATAATAATATTGTTATATATGTTGTGAATATGAGATATATATGTTGGATTTGAGAAATTTTTTGGTGGGCGATATGCGATGTATATGCTGTTAATTCGGGATTCGAGTTGATTAAAAACTTAACATAAATCCAACTCGAAAAAAGTTTCGTGTTTATTTGTGATTTGGGCGAGATCAGATTTTCTTGTACAATCATGTGAATTTGTCTGACCCGACTCGAACTAACCCGCAATCTCTATTAAAATGAACTTGAAAATAGGTCAGGTACATTTTATGGGACATAAACTAACTTTGAATTTCACTTCAAATTCTTGAAGATCCAAAATCTCTTATACACTAAATGAATGATGATATTTTCCTATATAAGGAATTGTTTATAAATAGATTACTAATAGTTGGTGGGTTTGACAATTTGTAAATGTCAATTTCAGATAAGGTAAAATGTATATCAGTTGACTAATATAAAATTATATCAGTTGCAACTTAACAAAACCAATGAGGTGACCTCATTTAAAATCATTTATACCCACTCAAGTGAATTTGTGGAAGCGGAACGACCCGTCCGGATCCATGATTTTAAATAAGGTGTCATCACCTTATTAGTGCAACTGATATAACTTTATATCAGTCAACTGATATACATTATACCCTTTCAGATAATACCAATGAAAGTTCAAAATTTCAAATCTAACTGGGTATGAGATTCTCTTAGAAAAGTGCTAAATTTTAACACTATAGTTAATTACCATGTGCAATTGAGAATCCAATGTGATTGAAATTAATGATAATATAGTACAATTTATACATATGTTCATTGTTCATAACCACTTATCAAGATCTAATACTAGTCGAGAAAAAAGAATATCAACCAAAGAATTAACGACCGAGACTCAGCTAAACCAATGAGAATGTGACACCTCCTCACCTAACACGTCCCTATGAATTTGGGGCCGCGGAGGTCCTGCGTGGATCCAGCTAAACCAATGAGAATGGGACACCTCATCAACTAACATCGATGCCCGTCCCTATGAATTTGGGGCCGTGGAGGTCCTGCGTGGATCCAGTTCTCGTGTCTTCTTGCTCTCATCGGAAAAGAAACTTATAAATGTCTTCCTCTGCAAAACTTCGATCTCAAGAACTCCTCTAACCGTCGCATCGCCAATGAGAATGCTCCTGCGAAGAAAGTAGCCGATGATTTATCAGATCGATGAGCATTACCAACCAAATGAAAACGGAAAAGAGAAGCTTTTTGTAGAGTTGGTTGATCGTGCGTAGTCTGGATCAACACATACACGGGAAGTTTAACTAAATGGGTCGGACTGACACGACATGACTTAACACGTTCTGCATGACAGTACCAACATGTTTGGCACGACAGGGACCAACACGATGATATATCACAAATTTGACCGATTTAACATAATCATCATAACCAACCTACAAAAACTATATAAACAAGACTAGTAGAGCTTTTTAGGTTAATTTACTATTACAACCCCAAAGTGTGCTTGGCAGTGTCATGAATAATTAATCGTGTGTGTATTTTTGAGTCTCAACATGAACACAACAATGTTATTAAAAATCATAAAAGCAATGAAACTAGTAGAGTTTTGGGGGGTTATATTACTATTATAACCCCAAAGTGTGCGTGCGTACATGTTTTTGAGTGTCCACATGACTACAACACGATTAATAAACGTTTTGGGTACTCCAGCACAAACACAACACAATTATAAAATTAGCGAGCCCAAACACGTAACTTTCTGCATAGATTTGAGCTGGAAGAGCTCTCTAGAGAATTTAAATTTAGAAATGCTAAACACATACATTTATGCTAAGCAAACAGTATTAATTTGTAATGGAATCAGACAATAGCGTGGCGAAAAAACCTGAGGAAGAGCAATCCTTATATAATGACCCTTTCACGAGAAGTGTCCCCGGGATTTGCTGAAAGACCTGTGGAAAGATTTATCGTGATAAGAATGTAATTGCTAAAAGGCGTCAATTTGAGCCAAACAAGGAGGAAAACCTACCGAAACTCGAAAACGTAGGTTGGATTGTTGCAAGCCACTAGAGGTACTGGATGTATCTTGAACGGGTTTGGACGTGCCGGCTTCTTCAAAATGTTGAACCTCGTTCTTCATATTTGCATCATTTGATTCGGTGATCTGTGGAAAAAGGTCGCATTGCACTTGATTTAAGCATCCCAAAAATCACATAATACATATAGGGAAAATGTTTCTGCACTCACTTGGATAGTCATTTTTTCTATATTCGGTCTCTCTTGATTTTTTTTTTTTAATTCAATCCCTGAACTGTTGCACTACTTTTAAAGTTTTGACGCCAAAAACTTCAAACTCTTTCAGATTTTGACACCGAAATTCAATTTTTTTTTCTTTTTCTTTGTTCTAGTTTCTCTAACTTTCTTCTCCTCCTAATTTAGCTACCTCTAATTTTCATTTCTCGTCATCATCATTATCTTCTTCTTCTAAACCTTTGCTCTAGCAAGAGCAACTTGCCTCTAAGTCTCTAACGACGGTATAAAAACGAAAAAAAGAGTAATTTTCTAAACAAAAAAAATAAGATTTTTTGTACTAAGATTAAATTTTTCTGAATTATTCAGTACCATAATCTTTATAGAGATGTAAAACAATAATTTTGCCCGGTCCAAGGTTTGAAAAATTATATATGAAAATGACAGTTCAGGGGTGCAAAAGTATTTTACTCAAACATATAAATAACATACATAGTAATTTGAAAGATTTGAAAGATAAGAGTTCTTACATCAACTGTAAATGAGGTGGCGTTCAATTTAGGTGATGCACCACGAGCGTGGAAAAAGGACTCCACTGACTGCAAAACATCTATTGCACCAAACTGCCGTTCAAGGCCCTGAGATGTAGAAAAGTTCATAGCGCAAAGTGTCACATTATATGAGTATATGAGTATAGGGTGTGAACAATTGGTAGTGTATTGTACTAAAGGCTTCGTATTTTCAACATCCAAATATCCATTGCGATAACTTTCTTGAGATCGAGAAAACTAGAATGTTATTGAAAAAAACTAAGAAAAGCATGTTCTGACCTCAAGCGTGAAAGAAGCGTTATTCTTTTCAGCAACATGAGGCGATATTATCTTCCTGGCGGGAGGCACAAAAGACCAAGCAAGCCCCCATCGGCAAGTCTGGCCTTGGACAAATTCGGTTGTTTTTACTATGGTAACTCCAACTTCCCGAAGCTTTGATGTCAAGAGCTTCAGGTTTGTTTTCCGACCAACCATTGATGTGTACCACCTAGACATGCACAAACGGTTCATTAAGATTTGGCGTGGGCATTGAGCAATGTATTAGTAGTTTATGTGTGGATAAGGATATAGTACCGGAAAGATTGCTTCAAACTAACACTATCTTCGATAATTCGAGTTATAAAAGCCTTTTCTCCACCCGGACAAACCATCTCTTCTGGGGTCCCACCACAGGAAGTTTTAGGGTTTAGTCCTGATTCCTCCATGCTCTCGAAAAATGGAGGATTACACATGCAGAAGTCAAATCTTTCATCGTCCTTGACCACACCAAGAAGTATAGGTGCTCCATGATAGTCCTCATTTGAAGCCACGTGCAGATCAAATGACGATGAGCCTAGAGAAGTCGCTTCCCCGGTGGTTCCGGTCACGTCCACGTTGTTTTCTCTAACGACCGACTCGCCGTTATTAGATTCTTCGGTACAGGTGGTTTCACCGCTTCCAACCTTTCTAATTTCAATAAGTTCCGATATATGAGGATTGCTTTTAACGTTTTTCTCCGCCCACTCTAGTGCCACGTCAGTCATATCTGCAATCGAGTTCATGCACAACAAATCATGTGAGGTCTCATATGATGAGATATACCAAAATAATTTGAGTTGGTGAAGAAGCTACCTGACCCAACAAAACTCCAACCAAGAAGAGATGCACCGAGAAGTGGATAAATGCAGTTTGCTCCGGTTCCTATATCGAAACCCCTGACTCTATTTCCGTTGGTGCTAGTGCTCGGAATGATGTCGGATGAGAGAAGATCTTCGATCCAATGTATGTAATTGGACCTGTTGGGCACTGTAGGGCAAAGTTGCCCGTCAGGAATCCACCTACAGAAATGAATTTACGAGGAATTATTTAACAACACAAAATCACAAAACACATGAAGTCAAAGCCTAAACAACTTCAAGAACAGACTTGGTGCATACATAAAAGGAGACTCTGCCACCATATTCAAAACAAGAACATCGGTACACAGGCATAAACATGGAATATTCCGATGTTTTCATTACTGCTTAAATCATTGGCGCTCCTCATAGAAGCCTATAGGGGCCAATATATGAACTAAGGCTTTCCATTAAACGTCAAGCCCACATTTACTATCAGTACTAAACAGAAATGGAGAAGAATTCAATCTTAATTCCTAGAGTTCAAATTCTTTGGACTTTCTTCTCAAGAAAACTAACACCCGTTACAAGCCATTCTCTTCAACCTTCCTCTATTGAATGATAACATGCAGAAAATGCGATTAACATATAATTTTAAATTTCAAGGCATGTTTAGTTGTGACAATAGAAATAACATCACCAACATCTTCTACAATCGTTGTGTATTGTTGTGACAAAGATATTAGTCATCGACATAGAGAGTTGTATTTTTTTTTAGTCTTAGGACTTCAACTAAACATAACTTTCTCTAATAATCTAATCTATATTACTTCCATTTCTGCTTCCCAATTCAAAACGACAAATTGTACACAAATTCGTATAAAAGAAAAATCATGCATCAATGCACTTTTCCACTCTTATATCCGAAACTCAGTAGAACTGAAATGATAGTTTTAGCACTGAACTCTAAAGTCTTATAAATGCCACATTGATCTCGAAAAGACTCGAATCACTCAATAATTCACAAACATCAATTTCTTCACAAAGGTGTACATGTATTCCATTGAGAAAACCAAAATTTCTACAAACACTACAGCCATTTCCCCCAGGAAATATATGCACAAAAGAGCTGAAAAGGCAAAACCCAACAGTAAAACAATTAGATTCCCCAACAAATTTCCCACAAAAACACATGAATATCAAATTCCAAAAAAAAACATATACATTTTCAAGCAAAGGAGCAACAATAAATAGCAAAACCCATATGCGATCTGTTGTTTCATATAATACACTTGAATAGTAAAGAAATGAGAACAACAAGGTAAAACCAGTTATTTATTTTCTTGAGATCAAAATGTGATAACATATAATCTGAAATTTCAAGCCATGTTTAGTTGTGACAAGAGAATTGACATCACCAACATCATCTAGAATTGTTTTGTATGGGTGTGACAAAGAAATTAGTTATTGGCTTAGAGAATGGTATGTTTTTAGTGTCTTGGGACTTCAACTATGTATTTACAAGCAAAGGAACAACGATAAAGAGCAAAACTCATATTCGATATGCTGTTTCACCATAGACTACAGAGGAGCTGAATAGTAAAGAAATGAGAACTTGGAAGAATCAGTAATTTATTTTATTGTGATCCAAAATGTGATAATATAATCTGAAATGTCAAGCCATGTTTAGTTATGGCAAGAGAATTGACATCACCGACATCATCTAGAACCATTGTGTATCCTTATGACAGAAATTAGTTGTAGGCTTAGATAATGGTACGTTTTCCAATTATGCTCCCCAATTGACAATGACCTATTTTACACAAACTGTTTAAAGAAACACCATGCATCAATGCACTTTTGCACTCTCATCTCTGAACCTAACACAGTAGCACTGAACTCTAAAGTCTCATAAATGCACACTGATCTCCACAAAACCTAACAGTAAGCAAATCAACTTCCCCAATTCGATCTGACCCAATTCAAATTCTACACACACATTACACAAAACCCATATACATTTACAAGAAAAGGAACAACAATAAAGACCAAAACCCATATCCAATATGCTGTTTCAAAGACTACAGAGGAGCTGAATAGTAAAAAAACTAGAACAACTTGGTAGAATCAGTAATTTATTTTACTGTGATCCAAAATGTGATAACATATAATTTGAAATTTCAAGCCATGTATAGGTGTGGCCAGAGAAATGACATCACCAACATCATCTATCCATTTGACAAAGAAATTAGTTATTTGGTTAGAGAATGGTATTTTTTTGTGTCCAAGGACTTCAACTAAACTCCCTTATAATATATTTTACTTCCAATTATGCTCCCCAATTTACAATGACATGTTTTACACAAACTATTTGAAGAAACACCACGCATCAATGCACAATTGCACTCTCATCTCTGAACCTAACACAGTAACACTGAACTCTAAAATCTCTTATAAACTATATTACTTCCAATTATGCTACTCAATTTACAATGACATGTTTTACAAGAACTATTTAACGAAACACCACACATCAATGCACTTTTGCACTCTCATCTCTGAACCTAACACAGTAACAATGAACTCTAAAATCTCTTATAAACTGTATTTCTTCCAATTAAGCTTCCCATTTACAATGACATGTTTTACAAACTATTTAACGAAACACCACACATCAATGCACTTTTGCACTCTCATCTCTAAACCTAACACAGTAACACTGAACTCTAAAGTCTCATAAATGACACACTGATCTCCACGAGACTAAACCGTCCACAATCACCAATTCCCCAGCAAATAAATGCACACAAAAGCACAAAAAGCAAAAACCCAACAGTAAAAAAATCAACTTCCCAACAAATTTGCCACAAACCACACTGAACCAATTCAAATTCCACATACGTACCTCAAATTCCACAAAACCCATAAAACATAATGACCCAATTCAAGCAAAACCCACATATGGTCTGCTGTTTCAGAGAGCACAGAGAAGCTTAACAGTAAACAAACAGAAGAGAAATTCAAATTACCAGGTGACGCCATGGTCGTGGAGGAGCAAGACGCGCGTGAGCTCACGCGTGGCATTGAAGTCGGTCCAGTCGATTCTGGGGCGGCCGTCGCGAGTGTAGAAGACGAAGGGCTCGAAAGAAGGGTACAGAGACGCCAATAGAGCGAAGTCCGGCGGGTTATCGGAGTACTTGTTGTTCGGGTGGGTGGTGGGTCGGGTCCTGGGTCGCTTCTTCTTGCTCGGCATTTTTATTTTTCTCGGTCTGGTAATGAAATTTTGGAGAAGCTTTCTTCTTCTTCCTCCTTGGCGCTCTCTATTTGCAGCTAAAAGGGTTTTTATTAGTTGCTAATTTTCTTTTCGCACCAAATTAAATAAAGCAAAACTTTCGTATCAATTTAAATTTGAGGGGAAATTACATAGGGGTACCCTTATTTGAAAGTCAGTTACACAAATGTGCTTTTATCTTGCCAAATATATTTTAAGGTGCCCTCAACTTTCATTTTCGTGACTTTTCCGTTAAAATAGACGGAAATGGACGGAATCTGC
>JAYMTK010005313.1:0-10320 GCA_036897405.1 Pelargonium myrrhifolium
GACACCTCATTTAAAATCACTTATACCCACCCAAGTGAATTTGGGGGAGCAGAGCGATCCGTCTGGATCCATAATTTTAAATAAAATGTCACCACCTTATTAGTGCAACTGATATAAAAATTCTATTAAATATTTATTTTAGTCATATAAAATAAAAATATCCATAATCTCTCTTCTTTAGCCCCTAATAAAACTAACCATTTGAGTGGAAATTGCTGCATATCACCACAAACATATGTTTACGAATCAAAGGTTAATCTCGTGCCAGCTCACTACTTTGGGACACACATGTTGCTCTGGTGCCACCTCACTACTTTGGGACCCACATGTAAGCTTCCGTGTCACTAAAGGCGTCGCAAAGCAAACGAGGGTTTCACAGAGTTATCGTGACCTGGGTCCCACGTGAGAGCCGAGGTGGCGTGTTCCGGACGAGTCACAGGACATGTCCAGTTCTGGGGATCCCCACAGCGGATCCAACTTCGAGTTTGGCGCTTTTTCTGGATCTCACTCACTCACTCGCTCACTCTCATCTCATCTATCTGTTGCATTGTAATTCAAGTTTTCCTTTTGTTTCTCCAAGTCTCTCCTCTTTCCATATTTCGTTGAAAAAGAAAATCAAATAAAGAAAAAAATCGGGGATTTTCTTTTGATATTTCAAAAACAATACCTTTCGTCGCTTACTGGTCTTTCGTTTATCCTCATCTCTCTCCTAACCACCACCAAATTTCAATTTCAATTTTTATTTTTATTTCCATTTCTCTCTCCACAACACTCTCTATTCTTTTTTCGTCTTCTTCTTCTTCTTTTCTTTCATGGAGTCTCTGCAGGTCACTCGGGTCTTTTCCGGCAAATCATTCACCAATTTCTTGCTCCCTGATGGCTGTTCCAGACCTAAAAGGAATGTGGGTCTCGCTCATTTCGCCAGAAAAAGTTGTAAAATTGGCTGCTTGACGATAACCAGAGCAACCCAGGAAGGGTCCTCTGCTGTTGAGGATGAGAAGGAGGAGAAGGGTCGGGTTCTCGGAGCGGAGCGAGATGAGTCTGGGGCTGTTGTTGGGTTCCGCTTGATGCACCCTCCTGGTACAGTTTCTTTTTTCTCTGATCCTTTTCATTTTGCTCTGCTTTTTGCTCATCATTATACAATGGTTTTTTTTAAATGGTTTTCGTTTATTTTTAATTGGGAAATGAATATGCGTTTGATGATTTTATATTGTGAGGGAGAAAGTTCGTATTTTTCTTTGTTATTTTTTATTGGATTTTGGATCAGAAAAAAGGCAATTGAGCAATCAAAAGCAGCTCTTATAATTTGCAATGTTAATACTAAATCGACCAGACTAGCAATGGATGATTTAGCAAATCGCTTGAAATGTGCTATTGCCTATTCGGTGGGCTGGCTGTGGACGGTTTATAATAAAAAATCTCATGCTGTGGCTTAGAGTAGGGACCACATACCTGATACTTCTCACGTATGATGGCAAACCATGAACGTTGATTTGGTTTCTTTCCTGTGCCATTCATTTAGATCAAATGAAAAGGACACCATTGGTTGATCCTTAAATCATTTTTAGATGAAAATGTTTACTTGATTACTAATCAGCATTTCATTTACTGGGTAAAATTAATTTTGAGGTATAGATATTGCATTTTTTAATTTTTGATGTGGGTTTTGGACTTTTTTCGGAATGTGCCAAGGGTTCTTGGAATTTGGATCCATGTGCTGTAAAATAAATTTTCATTCTTTCAATTCCAGATTCTGTGAAACATAGTCATGGCAGCTGAGTCTTTTAGTTTGTCATTTTGCTCTAGAAAGTCAGTGTGACGATTATATTTCTTGCTCAACGGCTCACCTTGTTCAAAAGGCATATGCTTTTTTATGTTATTAAAACTACTAGCCTGATTTATATGAGAAAAATATAAGTCTGAATAGGAAGTTGAGCTTCCTTTGGTTAGGGTAATAATGTAAACTACTCTTGTGTAAGATAGTGATATTTGAGTTCCATGTGCTTTCATATTTTGCAATTATTTTCTAAACTGATCCTTTGATTCAACCTTTTTCTTTCTATCAATCACCTTTTTAATTTTATGTGTACATTGTTCCTGCATAAATTCTTGGTTATCTTCCTAACTTATTCAAAAATTTCTGCACAATGCTGCTTTTTTATTTTTATTTTTTTTTATTTTATGGTTTTGAGGTGTTTCTTTTCTGACTAATGGATTGATGTGTTATTAGTCTCCATCCATACTGTCAACAAACAATTTGGCATCCGGTAACTGACCGGTAATCTTGTGAATTTTAATTTCAGATGGCAATGGAGCAATAGACTCTCAATTAAAGGAACCAACTGATGCATTGGAAGAATCTCCTATCATCAATGGAGAAGCGATACTCCAAAGTAGAGTCACCTACAGTATTGTCTTTGTTACTGCTGAAGCAGCACCATACTCGAAGACAGGTGGCTTAGGAGATGTCTGTGGTTCTTTGCCCATAGCACTAGCAGCACGTGGTCACCGTGTCATGGTTGTCTCTCCAAGATACCTAAATGGTACTGCTGCAGATAAAAACTTTGCTGGTGCTTTTGATTTAGGTTGCCGCATCAATCTAATGTGCTTTGGAGGGGAGCAAGAAGTTGCCTTCTTCCATGAATACAGGGACGGTGTTGATTGGGTAAAGAAAGATGTGTTTGCTGCTAGTTATTAATAACTGGGGTGTTGGAGTTTTTTTTTATGCACAGCTCAACAGGTCTTTATTTTTAATGCCCTTTCGGTAGTGTTGACCTTTTTCTTTCCACATTTTAGGTATTTGTGGACCACCCATCATACCACAGACCTGGAAATCCATATGGTGATAGCAATGGAGCTTTTGGTGATAATCAGGTCTGTGTTGTGATTGACCAATTATAAACTTGAAGTGTTTTCTGTTTCATTCACAAATGGTGACACGCTTCCTTTCTTGTTTGATTTACAGTTTAGGTTCACTTTACTTTGCCATGCAGCATGTGAAGCTCCTTTGGTGCTTCCATTGGGAGGGTTTACCTATGGGGATAAATGCCTTTTCCTTGTTAATGACTGGCATGCTGGTCTTGTGCCAGTGTAAGTACTTTATTCATCTGTTGCTAATGTCATAGATTTACCTTCATATTGATTATAACGTGTAAGACATGTTCTGTGTAATATTTCAGACTTTTAGCAGCCAAATATCGTCCATATGGAGTTTATAAGGATGCCAGAAGTATTCTTGTTATACATAATCTTGCTCATCAGGTAGATTGTATTTTTAGTCAGCAACTATTCTATTTCTTAAAAATATATTCTGCAAAGTAGACATGAACATCTTTACATATTTGGAGATGTAGTCCTACCTCTCCATTCCTAACGTAGCATTTATATGTGATAGATGATAAACTTCTTAGGTCATAAACTAGGGGCCACTAGGAAGTTCCATGGATGGTAGATTGAATAAAATTCACAACTGATTCTTATAATGTGATATTGTACAATGACACAAAAATATCTGTAAAGCTATACTGAAGGTTAGGCCTTAAAGTTTTTATGACAGACAATTACATAGCTACAGCCTACAGGGAAAGTTGAATAGATGGATAGAAATCCTGTGGGAGGACTTTAAAAGTATCTTCAAGTACATCTGTTGAGTCTGGATTCCAGTAGAAAATATAATTAATAAGTGAAACTTTCTCAATGACAGCAGAGTTGAAACTTGGTTATAAGGAGCCTGGATGCATGTGCATATTTGCTCATATACTATTCATTAAAAAAAATTCCCTGAAATTTCAGTAAGTTGGTTATATTGCTCTTGAAGTCTTGATGACAAATCTTATTGGTGTTAATGTTACTGTACGGAATAATTTTATTTAATGATTCATTTGTGAGGATTCCTGCATGAAACTTAAGGACCATAGAGGACCAACAACCAATATTTATATATCATATACTCAATTCATATTTGTTCATGTGCTCCTGCTTGTAGATACTAGATATGCATCTTCAAATCAAATATGTTTTCTCAAATGGAATTACATATGTGCAACACGATGTATTAAGATAATCTCTTCTGTTTGCAAGGGAGTGGAACCTGCAGTAACTTATAACAATCTGGGGCTAGCTCCAGAGTGGTATGGGGCATTGGGATGGGTGTTTCCTGAGTGGGCTAGGGCTCATGCTCTTGATAAAGGTGAAGCTGTCAATGTTCTAAAGGGTGCAATTGTGACAGCCGATCGTGTTCTGACTGTCAGCGAGGTCATAAATTTAATGCCTGTTCCTATTAGTTGCTAATTTTGTTAAGTATTATGTACTTGTTGCTGTTAATGTTTTTGTCATGTTTAGAATTGTGCTGTTAATACTCGTGCCATGTTGAGATTGGAAACCTTTATTTGATTAACAACTCGTTGAACAATCTAGATGAAGAGATTAGTCATTGCACGCACATATATATGTGCTGCTCTGCGCTGGGATGACAGTGATATGCTAACATTTTTTCACCTGATAACTGATAAGTGCCTTTTTCCATCATCCTATACTATAATTATCTTAAAGTTTACCTTCTGATTGCAGGGCTACTCCTGGGAAATAACTACTGTTGAAGGTGGATATGGTCTTCATGAGTTATTAGGCAGTCGGAAGATTGTTTTAAATGGTATGTGCATGCTTTTGATTCTTTATATGGATTCTACATTTTGTCCACCATGTTGGATCAAATAGCTCATCAGTAAGGCAGAAATGTTCAAATTATAGCATTTAGGACTTCTTGATACTTGATCCAAAATATAATGTGGTTTCCACCCATTCATTCATAACCGGGCACTATTATTGGAGCAATATCTGTCTAATGGATGGAACCATAGGTCAAATGATTTTATCTTAGTGAAAGTAGTTAATTTATTTCTACTGTTGATGTGATAGGAAGTACTTTATGCAATGTATTATATACAGAGTATATCATATTAGTTTTTGAACAATTTACTAGTACTGAATGCTATATATTTATTTACGTATTGTGAGAAATACAAAGGGTGCCTTATTGTATGTATTAACATGCTTAGTTCAACTTGAAATTGAACCATATGGTGCCTCTAAAGTCTAGTGGTGGAGAAATAATTTCTAGACATTATGGTTATCTTTTTTTCTATTCACAACTTTTCTTAGAAAATTTACATGAGAAAATATTGTTGTTATGACCAGGGATCACAAATGGTATTGATGCTAATGAATGGGACCCATCTTCAGATAAGCACATTGCTTCCCATTACTCCATTGATGATCTTTCTGGAAAGGTAGCTACGGTTTGTCTTTCTACAGTTAAATGTTTAAAAGCATAGTTCTCTAACCCTCAATGTTAAAATGCAGGCCGAATGCAAGATTGCCTTACAAAAGGAAATAGGACTTCCCATCAGGCCTGAGTGTCCACTGGTAGAATGTTAATTTCTGTTGGTGCTGAGGTTTAGTAGCATATCTTTATCTTCAACTTTTATTGATTTGAGATTTACCTTTAGATTGGATTCATTGGGAGACTGGACTACCAGAAAGGCATTGACCTGATTCAAATGGGAATTCCAGAGCTCATGGAAGATGATGTTCAATTTGTAAGTGGGTTATTTACATATTTTATTTCATGAACTAGTTTGTTTCGATCCATTCTTCAGCACTGAATTTAAGGTTGCATACAATGTTGTCCTAATAATAATGCCTCTTTGTTAGAGCTTGTAGTTTGAGTTCTGGTTGTGTAACAATTAAGAACCTATGCTATCTTATATTTTCAGGTTATGCTCGGATCTGGGGATCCACAGTGTGAAGACTGGATGAGAGCAGCAGAAGCGACTTACAAAGACAAGTTCCGTGGTTGGGTTGGATTCAATGTTCCAATTTCTCATAGGATAACTGCAGGGTAATTTCAGGTTTGCCTAGTATAGTTCAGGTGTTCCAACAAATATTGATAGCATTGACCTATTCAAGTTCTTGATGAACAGCTGTGACATTCTGTTGATGCCTTCAAGATTTGAGCCCTGTGGGCTGAATCAGTTGTATGCGATGAGATATGGAACTATACCAGTAGTCCACAGCACTGGAGGACTTAGAGTGAGTCAAAGATAGTAAGAAATTATAAGCAAGAGAATGGTGAGTGAATGATATTTGCTGAAAGTCTCTTGCTCTTTTTTTTTTCTTCTTTTCAGGATACAGTACAGACATTTGATCCTCATGTCGAAGATGGTCTGCCTGAAGAGGGTACAGGGTATGTATTTGACCTTCAATTTTTTTTAGTGGCTCTCATAAATCAGTGATCGGTTCTCCTGCTTCAATATGCAGTTCTCATACATGGAATATCCTTGAAATATAGATATATGTTATAAGAAGAATCAAAACATACTTCCGAAAGCCTCTTTTTTTTTTTTCTTCAATAAGTTATTTTCCAAGTAACCTCAGAAGAAATATGACTGATGGAAAGAGACGGTTCGTTGTATAACCATGTTTAATAGGCCATTCCTGTTGCATGCTTGTCGAACAAGTTTGTGATTGAAGAAGCTGAAACTCTACACTAACATTTTGGCTTGAAATATTAGACTTATATTTCTTGATTTTGTAGGATGATGTTTGACTTTCATTGAATCATTAACAAAATTGTTGAATGGTGTGATGGCAGGTGGACTTTTTCTCCATTGTCGAAGGAAAGTATGTTAGCGGTAAGTAATTGGCTCATTGTGCACGGTTCTATTACAAACCGTTTATCCTTAATTATCGACTAGCTGCGAATAAGCAAACAGATTGATTGATGAATGACATGACGATATTTTTGGACAGGCACTAAGAGTTGCCATGGTGACTTACAAAGAACACCCGTCTTCTTGGGAGGGTATAATGAAGAGAGGTATGGAGAGGGACTGCACGTGGGAAAATGCAGCGATGCAATATGAGCAGGTGTTTGAATGGGCCTTCATTGACCCACCATATGTATCGTGATTACGATGTTAAAAAGATGCCAAACAGACAACGATTGAGTTAATGAGTGGAAGGGAAAGGAGAAAAGGTGAGCCCCAGTAAAGCTTGTGAAGGTCTGACCGTTCATTGAGATATATATATCAACTAGCTGGAAATGTAATCACGATAGCGAACGTTTTTCTTGCTGGCAATGGCATGTGATCCGGGCATGATTTTCTTGTTTCATCCATTTTGTGGAGAGTAAGTAGTAAGTACATTTATAGCAGCTAGCAGCTCATTAAGTGAACTGAGATTCATTTTATGTTTGGATTAATACAGTACGGATATCATGTTGTATATTGTTTCAGCAACTAGAGTTTAATGCCAATAGACAAAATCATGTTGATTTTTTGAACCAAATCCATGCATGCAGTATGATATGGATGATTCTATTTTCACGGTTTGAGATGGTAAAAATAATTGTGTCAAGAGTGAAATAGGGAGGTTACTTGGCACCCGTGTAGATTGTAATAATGGTTGAATTATTATGAGACATGCACGTAGGGCTTTTCATGGGCGGTTACCCGCTCATTAAGGCCAAACCCCAATCTGCCTCGCTCTTAGCGGATCGAGGAAATTACTGGACTCGTTAGCTGCCCATTAAGTATTGAAATTGGCGGGTGACGGACGGATTTAGCGGGTTAACGGTGGTCCGTTAGATCTTATTGGGCTTGGCACACTTCATAAAAATGTAACTAAAAAAACAACAGAAATGCAAAGAAAATCATTTTTAAACTGATTTATAGTATAAGCCCAATCAAAATATAAAGGATGAAAAAACCATTAAGTAATAATTAAGTCAAAAAGCTCGACCGAGGAGTCCTTTGATAAAGGCAAGGTCTTTCTGTTTTTAGCTACGAAGGTTTCTATTGGTCCAAACGTAATGATGAAAAAAAACATCTCTAACCTATTAATTAGATTTATACTATTTTACTATATGGGTAAAATGTATATCAGTTGACTGATGTAAAGTTATATCAGTTACAAATTAACAAAGCCAATGAGGTGATGACACCTCATTTAAAATCACTCATACCCACCCAAGTGAAGTTGTGGGAGCAGAGCGACCCGTCCGGATCCATGATTTTAATTGAGGTGTCATCACCTTATTGGCTTTGTAAGTTGCAACTGATATAAGTTTATATCAGTCAACTGATATACATTAGACCCTTACTATATATTAATAATAAGAAATACTTAAATTGTTTGTTACAGGGATCATCAGACATCAGTGGAGTCAGAGTATGAGTTTCAAATAATTACAATCAAGAACCAATAACTATTAACCAAGAACCAAGAACCAACTGAGGCAACAGCAACTGTGGATTACAAACTTCATTCCTTCCCCTTTTTCTTCTCCTTCCCCTTGTCCTTCTGCTTCTCTTTCTCCATCTCCTTCAGTTTGATGTACTACTCCAAATCTGCAAAACATATACACAATTCATAAGAAAGTATAAAGAAAAACAGATTAAAAAAGTAAACACCAAAAATTCAAGTTGAAGGTATAGAAGTTTACCTTCATCAATAACTTCAACTTCTTTCAGGTATTCCTCAAGCTTGATAGGGTTTCTTGACATCTTTATCCAGTCTTGTGTGCACACAGGACATTCAACTATTCTAGGGGTCAAGGAACTCCTAAAATCTGCGAGAACCCTACCCCATTTGCTAAATGCAGATTTAGAACTAACAGTGGACATGGAGATGGCCAAAAGATCTTTGGCCATCTTACTCAGAACAGGTAACCTCGTTGAATTGTTCTTCCAATATGCCAGAATATAAAACACACCATTAGACTCCTCCAAATCCTCCTTCAAATACCGATCAAGTTCTGATATGATATTGCTTTGGTACTAGTCAGGGATTGCTTAAATGCAGCAGCAATCGCTCATTTCTTTCGTTCGCCATGCTCAGCAACCTGGGTACGTGGTTGAGAACATGACAAAACAATAGAAGGAGAACTAGAAGGAGTAGAAGCATGTAATAAGTTGTACTCATTAAACAATTCAGTGAGAGTACTCTCAACTAATGCAGAAACAGAGGAATCATGAGGAAACATCACAGAGATAACATATTTCACAAATTGTAGCTTATACCTCGGATCAAACACTTTTGCAATGAAAATAAACATATTCATATTCTCATTAGCACCCCAATATTTGTTATATTTGTCAATCATACTTTCATACATATCAACCAAATCAAAATCAGTTTCCATAGAATCATCATGCAAAACAGAGTAAGTATCAGAGATCTCATCTAAAATGATATTAGATGTTGTATATGTAGAACCAGAAACCCTAACAGTTAATTCATAAAAATGGGCCAGAAATTCCATAACACCTTTCACATTAACCCAATCATTATCACAAATGCAACCAAGTTTTTCAGTTAAACTATCTTTTCTCAACTTAGTATTCATTTCAATTTTAAAATTAGCATCAGCATCCTCAAACTTTTGAAAAGCCTTTTCATACTTTACAGCATGCATTAACATCAGATATGTAGAGTTCCAGCGAGTGGGAACATCAAGAGACAAACCAGACTTAATATCAATGTCACACAACAATGCACAATTTTTAAAAGTTTTCAAACGGCTAGGGGACAATTTTATAAACCTAACAGCATGCCTGATTCTCTCAACAGAAACACCAAGTTTTTTAATACCAACTTTAACAATTAGGTTTATTATATGAGCAATGCATCTCATATGCATAAACCTACCTTTCAAAACACTATTGTTCAAAAACTTTTTTTCCAAGTATGCAAGTGCTGAATCATTACTACTCGCATTATCAACAGTCACAGTTAAAATGTTTTTAATACCCCAATCAGACACACACTTTTCAACAGATTTCCCAATGTCTTCACCCTTATGAGAGAAGATTGGACAGAAATTAATGATTTTCTTGTTCAATCTCCAATCATCATCAATATAATGTGCAGTCAATACCATGTAATTGATCTGCTGAACTGATGTCCAAGTATCTGTTGTCAAACAGATTCTTGGACAACCCTTAACAAAAAACTCTTTGAGTTTACTCTTCTCAGAGTCAAAGAGGTCATACACATCTCTCGTACTTGTCGTACGAGATGGAACACGAAACATAGGACAAATGCAATTAACAAAATCCCTAAAGCCTTCCCCCTCTACATGCCTAAAGGGGAGCTCATCCTTAACCAACATTTTCGCTAAAGCAAGCCTAGCAGCAGATTGATCAAAACGCCAACTACTAACAGTACTACTACCCTTATCATCTTTCACAAAGCATAATTTTTTTTGTTTGCTATCTAATTCATTATCAGGGTTAGAATCACATTTATCAATATGATGCA
>JAYMTK010005314.1:0-10320 GCA_036897405.1 Pelargonium myrrhifolium
GGAAGTTTGATTGGAGATGGTCTAAGGGTTGGGGTTTAAGAGGATATATTCGATCCAACCCATATCGCGGTTTAGTCCGATTGGCTTGTCACTATAACCATAGGGTCCGGAGGGTTTGTTTCCGGTCCATTTTTTTGACCACAAGTTCTTTCGAATTGGGGTCGGAGAGGTCGATCACTGGAACTCTACTGAACACAGAAATAGATTTGTTGTTGTTGTGTGTTTTGATTAGAGGGAATTGGTTAAATGCTGGCTGAGACAAAACCGCCATGGTTGATTAGTTGTTTGATGCAGAGCAGAGAACAGAGGAGGCAAGGTAGAAGAAGACAGAGTAGTGCTATTGTTGCTTGAGGAGAAAAAGAGACAGATGCATCACTGTCTCTGTCTCTTCTGCAAAAATATAAACTTTTAATAGTTACATTTTTACTTTTGTAGTAGGTTTGCTTTTAAATTGTGTATTTATTATTGAATTTGTGGTGATTCAATTCATAAACTTTCATGTACTCTAATTTGCTCATGTAAAACTTGATTTAGTCTAGAATTTATTTATTTTTCAAGTTTTATACTGCGCTTGATCCTCTAGAGGTCTCAGGATCGAATCTCGGTTGTTATGCTTGTTGATAAACAACTGAAAGAGGTCTCATGTTCAGGTTCGAGCTTTTAAGTCTTGGATGTTGCAAAGATTCAAACTCGATAGAGTTTCGACTGCAGAGTTTCAAAACTACTAAAGTCAGCTCAATCATTGAACGAATAGATGGATGCGATCACAATTAAAATCATAACCACGAGGAAGACAACATTCTTCTTCTTTCTTTTATCAGCAATTTTATCAGCAATACCAACACCCCTGACGGTTCTGATGTGATTTGAACCTGAGACGGGAAAATTCAAGTGGCTTAAACCACTTGGTCTGAAGAGTGTCGGTGAAGACGAAACATTCTAATGCACTACCCATGTATCAATATCAAAGTAAAACAAACTGCCATGTAATTAGTCCAAGCCCTTACATTTACTTCTTAGAAATAGTGAAAGTAGATTAGACTAACAAGTTGAAGATATATCCAAGATAGACTAATTAACAAAGAAGAAGAAAAACAAACTATAGAGATATTTGTCTTTCCAAATAAACTAAAAACTTTATTGCTAAAGAATCAAGACTCAACAGAAATGAAATGTCACAAGTCTCAAACTCTTGGTTTTTCAGATTTTATCTCTTAAAACTAAGCTATTTCTTTGACTTTGGTTTCCTCAAATATTTCAACAGCTGCTCACTAATTTTTAGCTCTTTAGGATCTGACTTGTAACAAATTGCTCTCAGCAAAATTTTCGCATCCCTTGTCGTACTTCTCCTCAAGAGCGTTAACATCTGCTCGCTAACTATTGTCTCTTTAAGCTCCGACTTGGAACGAGCTACAAAGAACTCATTCAACTTCGCGTGAAGTAATATGAATCTGATGAACTCGCCCACATATTTTTGCTCGTTAAATCCCCAAATCTTCACAACCTTAAGGTGTAGGGGCACGCTAGTCGGGCTCTTCCACATGAACTCAGTTAGGCCCCATTTACAACGCGCCAGTCCCTGCAAAATAAGAAGTTGAATTTCTGTAGTCGCATATGATCATGTTAACGAACAACTTCCAAATTTGCAAGTGTACGTTAAGGCCTCACCTCATCGATAACGAGAACTTCCAAGTTTGGTGAGTTCTGAAGCAATTGAGACAATAGGAGCCCGCAATGTTTGCTACCAGGAAGATACAACTCGGTTAAATTGGGGAAGATTGGCAAATCAACTCGCTCGGGAAAGGAGAAAAACTTCGTATATGCAAACAAGAAAAGTAAAACTATTAGATGCAATTCTGAATATATTTCGTCTCCTATCTATCGATACCACGAGAAAAGATATATATGTATATGGTCACAATTCACAAGGCTCGTAGTTAGTGCTTACCTCCAAAGTGAAATCGGATAAGCAGAGAACCTTGGCGTTGGCGATTCCTCTGACCATATCAAGTGCATGAGGACTATACTTACTAATTTCATACTGATACCCGTTATATAAATCAACATTAATATCTGCTTTAACCAGAGAATTGAGGTTCTTGAAGCAACAACCTTTCGTTGTTAAAGTACCTGAAAAATTCAAAACTTCGAGATTTGGGGGCTTCAAGATTGAACTTGCAATTGCCGAAACTGTTATCATCCAGTGTCAAGAACTTGAGTAGTACGGTAGAACTAATATCAAGAGTATCCAAATTTATCGCCCTACATTTTTCTAAATGCAAGTCTTCGAGAAGAGGACAGCTGGATAGAAGTTTTTTAAGGTTGTGGCCACCACGACCACATTCAATACAATGAAGATGGAGCTTCTTAAGACTTGGAAAGCAAAATGTAGCAGGAACTTTGAGGAAAATGTTCTTGCCAAGTTTTAACTCCACCAATTCTTGATAGGTAAAAAGACTTGTACTCACTTCGAATCCTTCGTTTATTGCAAGGCAGATGTCAAGCTCCCTGATCCTCCTATGCTTTGATGCAGCCATAATCCATCTATTGATAACGTAAACATAATATTTACATTTACCAGCACTGCACTTGAGAGTGAACTTACGAATAGAAGTTTCATTGCGTGGATTGAATACATTGTCCATAAAATCAAGAAACCCTGTGTTCGAATAAAAAATCTCAGACTATATTTGTTAGGAAAGAGAGAAAGATCACAAACAATGTTCATGCCATTTTAGTATCACAATATCTTATCAAAACTATATTGAAAACATATAACCCTTAGTAAGTGATTATAAGAATAAGAGTCTCACTCAATCAATCTAAAAATCATGACTTGAATTCAGCTAAGCAACACATGCCCACAAATTTATTAGTATTTCAATACAAAAGGAGTTGCGCACTGTGACGAAAATTTGTGACAGAAATTTTCGTCATAAATCATATATGTTTTTCATTGCAATTTCGTTACAAATTATATCTTCCGTCACAATTAAGAATTTTTGTCAGAATTTGTGATGGATTTTTTGTCACAAACATTTGTGACAACATTGAACAGTAACAAAATCATTATGTCACAGTTACGTCACAAAATGAATTTTGTAACAAAATTCTAGTATTTTGTGACAAAAACTTTTGTCACATATCTCGATTTTTCTTATAGTGTTTGGAGCATCTTCTTGTTTACTTCACTCATACTAACCTATTATAGAATTAACTCACATCTTCTTGTTTACTTCACTCATAACTCACATCCAACTACTAATTATGTAAGTTTTGTTTAATTTGCTTCTTTTTTTAACAAATTTTTCTATCTAAGTTTATATAATCAAATAAATGATAACTGATATTTATGAAACAAGCAATTAACAAATATAGAGAAATCGTAAATTTACATATTTCAAACAATAAATATACATATTTAATATTTTAAGACCAGAAACCCTAAAAACCATAAATAAATAAATAAAAATTATCATTATTTGCATAAGTACCTGTGAGCCACAGAGATCCATAGAAGACAAATGAGCTTTACGGGACAGTACAGCCAAGAACCACAAAGTGGCCACTTGCACAAAAGAGTTGAATTTAAGGTGCTTCTAGTTTTTTCAATCTCTCAAGTATTAGGTGACTTTAGTTAGGTCTACCAAGTTTTACTCAACAAAATCAACTTAGGGTTTTTTTTGGTAATGTATATCAGTTGACTGATATAAATTTATATCAGATGCACTAATAAGAGGGTGACACCTCATTTAAAATCATGGATCCGGACAGATCGCTCCGCTCCTCCAAATTCACTTGGGTGGGTATAAGTGATTTTAAATGAGGTGTCATCACATCATTGGCTTTGTTAAATTGCAACTGATATAACTGTATATCAGTCAACTGATATACATTTTACCCTAGAACTATTTATAATGTCATATATAATGGCAAATGAGTGAATAAGGAATATATTTGTATCTTTTTTCGGTCTAAATTATGGGCTTCCAGAACGGGTATGCACTTTGGCGGTTTACACTTTTAAGTCGTTGCACCACATATGCAGTAATCTTCATTCGAGGTTTGTTCACAAACTAAAGATTTCACCTCTTCTCATGGGTTTGTTGAGTAGGGATTGAAACCGAGACCTCTTCACACTCACAAATATATTTGTGTGCTTTTGATAATGAAAAAAGTTAATATTCACCACCAAACATTGGATCAAGTAAAGGGTTGTTCCAGCTTAATTAACATGTGGTCTTGAGTTCGAGACCTAAAGAATGCAGCCGCGTTTGGTAGAGATAACTTTGTCGCACTTATGGGTCTTTGTTTTTTATTCGATTGATGATTAGTCTAGGCGTGGTATGACTTAAGATGCCGATCATGTGTTGATCGTGGACCTGCTTCAAAAATTTTATGGTTAGGACCAATAAAAAAGTTAATATTCTGGAACGCTCACTTTGGGGGAAGCAATTATTAGTCGCGAGGCTGTGAGTTGGATTGAGGAAGAAAGATGGGCTAGGGTGGTGGTGGAGTCGGATGCTCTCCGAGTTCTTTTGGTAATCATTGATTAATAATTCTAAAAAAAAAATGGAAAATCAAAAATACCATTGAAAGAAGAGAAACACATTTCTACAATTATTAGAAATTACAACACCATAAATACCACTAAAGTGAACACCATAAACACCACTAAAAAACATTCAAGACATATATATAATATATACAAACGTGAACTAGAAACCGATAGTGTTCAGAAAAGAGACTTTGTCTCTTAACCCTAACATAAAGCTTTTGGCACATTACTATATTAAAGAGATCTCTTACACCACCACCACAACAACTACCAAGGATGTGTTGAGTGAAGAAAATATTAATTTATAGGTGAGAATTAAGGCATATGGAGTCCTGTTTATAAATTAGTGCAAGCAGCTATTATTTGAGAGGCTTTGAGTTGGATTGAGGAGAAAAGATAGGGTAGGGTGGTGGTGAAGTCGGATGCTCTCCAAGTTATTGAGCCATTGGAAGCGAAAATAACAATGCATTTGGCCTTAGAGATTTTTTCTTCCAACATATTAGTACTTTTATTAAAAGTCTAAAGACAGAAGCAAAGTATAAACACTTAAGAATAACCTCTCATGTGCGATCAAAAGTGGAAGACAGAGATCCTTGAAGCTGGTTTGTGGATTGCAATGAGTGAACAGAGCTTCTTGCGCTTGATTGTCGAGATATAACCTCTCAGGTTCCATGATAAAAGATCATGGCTGAGGAGCCGAAAGTCTGTCACCTCAGCATGTGAGTGCTTAACAGCTACTCAACATTTTTCTCTTCAATGCTTAGCACACTCTTCGATAAATGTCAAGAGAAGAGAAAATGTGAAATAGTAAGGCTTATTTTTTTCTCCTTAACATCTATTTTGTTTTTTTATCAGCAATACCAACCCCTCTAATAGTTCTGATGAGATTTGAATCTAAGACATCTGAGGAGAAATCCAAGTGTCTTAAACTACTTGGTCTGATTGGTGTCGGTAACATCTTTTCTTATCACATTTTACTCCAATACTTAACATTTCTATATCAAAGAGCATCTCCATTGGAAATGCTCATGACCTAATAATGTACCAAATGAAATCAGCAGTATTTACACATCTTTGAAATCAGCAGGTGTCATAATTAGTAATTACATTTCTCTATGTCCAAATGAAGAGACTTGTCTTGGTATCACAAATTACAAAACAGATCATCAATTCCCAGAAAACTAATATATTTTCTGTATCTCTTTATCTGCTCCATCATCAATATTTCATGTATCTCTTCATCTTCTTTACATTTTTCTTGCTCTAGATTTTGATGCCAAGAAGTCTATTTAACAGTCAGGTTTCCACAAATTAGTTGGTCTGCATTCACAATGTATAAGAACCATAAAGTGATGAAGAAGTCAAGAAGTGAAGTTAGCAATATCAACCATAAAGTGATGAAGAAGTCTAGAACTGAAGATAGCAATATCAGTCAATTACCTGATGCACTTCTCTGTCACATACTGTCCCATCTTCCCACCAAAGAATCAATCCGAACCAGCATTTTATCGAAGCGTTGGGAGTCTGTTTGGGCTCGTGTTCCTGTTCTCGACTTGGATGATTCGTCGTTGTTCCATCCTAAAGTCGATAAAGATCAAGCAATACACACAAGTTTCATTAAGTTTCTCAACAATGTATTCAATCTGAACAAGGCAGATTCTTTACACAAGTTCACTCTCAAGTGCAGCAAGTTCGATTCTTTTCGTGTCAACGAATGGGTTTTAGCTGCCCTGAAGCGCAGAGTTTCAGATATTGATCTTTGCATTACTAGGAATCAACATTTCAGGTTGTCCTTTGCTTTCTTTACATATCATGATCTTGTGGCCTTAAAACTTGGTAAGAATTTTGTTCTCAATGTGCCCGCGAGAGTTTTGTTTCCAAGTCTCAAGAAATTGCATCTTGATTCTATTGATTTCCCCCATGATTATTCGTGTAGTAAGTTGCTTTCTGGTTGTCCTGTCCTTGAGGATTTGGACCTAGAGACATGTGGTATGCTAAATATGGGAACTCTTAAGGTCAAATCTTCTGCAATCAAGTTCTTGACATTGGAAGCTTGGAGTGATGAATATTCATCTAAGAAATATGAGTACCAGATTGTTGTTGATGCCCCAAATCTTGAAGTTTTGACCATTGAAACTTATACGGCAAAATGTTATTGCTTCAAGAACATGAATTCTCTAGTTGAAGCATATATTGATGTATATGTTAAGCATGTGGATCATGGCCAAACCAGTGATATTATAAGAAGTGCACTTGGGCTTGTAAGAGGAATTGCTAATGCCAAGATTCTCACCTTCACCAGCAGCTCTCTAGAGGTAACTAATTAAACTTGTTTGGTTCTGATATAGCATACTAACAACTTATAATGTCATAGATCAATCTTTGCTTCATATATGGAAACGGTCTAATACTAATATAGTCTCTCTTTTGTCTGAAGTTTCTCTCGTTCCTTAAAGGTCGAGCATTGCCTATTTTCAAAAACTTGACCAAGTTGGAGCTGGAAGGCAACAAATATTATGATAAGTTGCTTCCTCAGTTTCTTCACAACTCGCCCATTCTTGAAGTTCTTGTTCTTCAACTGGTAAGGACTCTATCTCAAATACACTGCCTTTTTCGGGTATGCACACTTGATGTGTCAACAATGATCCAATTCATAACAGAAAAAAGACATGTCTTTGTGTGTTTATCTGTGCAGGACATTGGGACATTCAAGTGGAACAGCCCAACTGATGTGCCTGAGTGCATGAAAGAGAGTCTCAAGTCTGCAGATTTGGGGATTTGATGGGCAAGAAAATGTGCTTGAATTCATAAGGTATCTTGTATCGAATGCCGAAGCTTTGAATGAAATTTATGCAGCTAAGGACAAGTCAGAACATGAAGAGATCCCTGTTGCTACACGAAGACGTTGAGTGCGTGAGCAGGACACGAGCGACCTCGGTTGCTCTCGAACAGACCTGCAAATCAAGGCCTCGGATGGAGGTTGTCTCCTTGAGGCCCCTCCGACGCTCAAATCAGTTACTTGAATCAGAAAAATATAGAATAACACAGATAGTATTTTTAGTGCCTGAAAGCGTACCTTACCTTCTTGTGTGTTGTGCATTTATACATACCTTCTCTTAGTCCTACCTGAATTAGATTTACCTTATCCTGCTAGCTGTGTGTTGAGTTGTGCCCGATGGACTTTGCTAGTTGTACGGTGTACTAAATCCAATGGGTATCTCCAACATCTACTTGGGTCTGTGTGGTTGTTGGGCTACTGGGTAGTATTGCCCACAGCTTACAGACCCATAACACTCACAGTGAGCAAGAAGTTGTTAACATACTTGTGAAAAATTGGTCAATTGTGCTACATGGCCTCACTTATGTTGCTAATTTGAACATGGTTTTGAACATTGTTGCTCCTTTTACCTACATAGAACTGGTGTTCATAAAATTGTCTTAAAAGTGCATATAAATGTGGATTTTGGAAGTTGGGCTCTAAGTTACCATAAAATGCTACCTGAGTAGCGATCTCCCTCCGGTCTGGAACATTTCATTTCGAACGCATAACGTCAACTAACCAAACACAGAAATCTCCGTTCTTGTTGTAAGCATATAACAGTAAGCTTCCTATCAAATACAACAGCAAATGCTAATACAAAATGACTCCAAAAGCAGCAGGAAATTCAAAAGTTGGCATGATTTGAAAATTCAGCTCTCAAGAAAGTCCCTCATAGAATTCTTGCAGAGATCCAACTCTTCAGGCTTCAACTTCTTGGGAGACACTAAAATCTTGTTCAATAACGTGCCATGTCGAAGAAAGTATCTAATGAGTTGAATCATATCATCATTACCGTCAAATCCCCGAATGTTAATTGCCCTGAGACTTCCAGACAAACACCCCGGCACTTCATCTGGCGGACTCCACTTGAACCTGTTAAGCTTAGCATCGAGCAATGTCTCATCCTGCAGAAAATATACGATTTGAAGCTTAGACAGTGAACTCAATTATCAGTTCCCGGAATTTCAGCCATGATTTATAGGCTGAGAATCAGAAAAATGGATCAGGACGGGTATGGATGTTAACCGGTGAGATGACATCACCTCATTGGCGAGTATTGTTGTTCTATGTGTGAATATTGAAAGACTAAAATTTTGGAACCTTACCTCATAGAGGAAAAGTTGTTGTAAATTAGGTGAACTCTTGAGAAAGATAGGTAGAAGCACGCCGCAATAGCTATTACCGGCGAGCCCCAAAATGGTCAAATTCGTATACTCGGGCCAGCAGTTGATGCCAATAGTATACGAGAAAACCTTGGCGACAAAAAAGAGTGTTACTCATTATATATAGACATATACGGTCTTTGAATGTAAATTATGTGTACAGAGAAATGTAAAGCAAACTAACCTCCAACGAGCTACCAGAAAAGTGTAGAAACTGAGCATTGGAGACCAACAAAAGTAAATCCTTTCCAATTGTACTAATCGCGTCTTCAACATCTACACTTCTCGCATAAACATCAATGTATGCTTCAACCAAAGAATCAAGATGATCGGCGTCATTTATGGTTCTTATATGATCCTCGTATCTCAAGTATTGAAGATTTTTTGCGAGAAAAATGATATCATATTCCTCAATGAACTCGTTACAAAACTGATGTTCCGTCTTCGTTTCACATATGAGTGTAAACGATTTGAGTGAATCAGAGTCCACCGAGAAGGAGAGCATATCAAACGCTTCCATTCCACATTTCTCGACAACCATTTGCTCAAGAACCGGACTATTATCAAACATATAACCACAAGTCCTTAACGTGTCAAATTGAATCCCTTGGAGATGAAGTTTCTTGAGATTCGGAAACCAAACAGAATTGCAAACATGTAGAGCAAAGTGTTTACCTAGCTTCAGATTCACTAACCCTTTGAAATCAAAAAGATCACCCTTCATCTTGAAAGTCTGAAGAAAATACTGCTTCTCTCTCGAACTATACGAATCATTTTCGTAAGGAAGCAATGTAACGGATAGGTCAAGCTCTTCCACTCCGAGCCTCAGAGCAGCCAAAATCCATGCTTTAAGATAGGCTTCCTCAAAAAAACTGCATTTGAGACGGAATGAATGAAGATATGGTGCGTTACACAAAATCAAAACTCTGTTGACAAAGTTGATAAAACTTGTCTTCCTCTCCTGATTCGTATCTTTATCGGGATGTAACAATACGGAATCATCCAAGTCAAGAACAGATGTTGGTCTCCAGAGGAACTCCCATCGCCTTGACAGAATAGTAGTTCCCACTGCATTCTTAGTTGGAAGAAAAGACAGTATCCGAGAAAGGATTGGATCCGGCAAGCAGCTGATCCTATCTTCTTCTCTTTTCTGCTTCTTCATTTCCTTCTACAACTTTGTATTAACCAAGAACGGCATTCAGGTTAAGAGTCGGACTTGAAAGGTTTATAAATAATAGGAACATAATGAACTTGCACATGAACAACGTTGTGGAAAAGGGCGATCACAAATAGCTCATTTACTACTTTGGGCATTGTCGCATTGATCTGATTTGAAACATTTGCCCTTTTAAGATGACTATATTCAAAAATGAATCCTCTATCCTTTCAAAATCTCAAATCAGGAAACACTAAACCCAAATGCAAAAAATTGCATTCATCTGAACAGAGTGAGAACCAAGCATTCAAATTCTATACCCAGGATCGATTCCCACTCAACACATTTTTGGTGGTGGTGGTGTAAGAGACCACTTTGGTGCGGTCAGGTGCCAAAAGCTCTA
>JAYMTK010005315.1:0-10320 GCA_036897405.1 Pelargonium myrrhifolium
TCATGGATCCGGACGGATCGCTCCGCTCTCACAAATTCACTTGGGTGAGTATAAGTGAAATTTAATGAGGTGTCATCATCTCATTGACATGGTTAAGTTGCAACTGATATAAAGTTATATGATACTGATACCCATTTTACTCCTAAAAAAATATTTTGAACCAAAAAGACATTCATTTATAAAAGTGTACAATGAATGAAAATGCTAATATGATATACTATCCCGAGCCTAAATAACTTATGTTTTTGTCTCTAAATATTTGGTACATTCATCTATCACAAAAAAGTTAAAAGAAGCTTAAAAAAACAGGGCACATGGTGGGTGAAGTAGCATGGAAAGAAACCAAATATTTAGAGACAAAAACATGATTAGACAAATAAATATGGGAGCTTGTAATTTTCTCTGCACCCTCATTTACAAATACATCACATATGACTATACATTGGAACAACACAATCTGCATCAACAACAAGATTGTAATGCAAATGTGAAAATGTCATCTTTTTATTTCTTGAGATTTACATTGGATTTTTGTCAAACACTTGGGGTGCAATATCTATGGGCCGTTTCATTTTTCTCCTTGGAGATTGGGTTTGGATAGGCAAAGCATATAAAATTGTGGTTTTTCTTTTTTCACGTGATGAAGAGATGGTGATGTTAAGCTCTCCCCATGTTTTCCATCTAAAATCCAACTTCAGATCCCACTTCGACATTGTTTGTTCCTTTCACTAAAGCTCCGATTTGTTCGCCCGTGTTTAAAATTAGTAGTCGCCAAATAATTTGTCACGAATGTTAGAAACTGCGTGACGGAAAATTGTTGTCGTCGAAACATTACTTTTCGTGACGAAAAATTGGTCAAAAGTAGCAAATCATCCACGTATTAAACTTTTATTTGAGACAATTCAAGTGATGTTTAGGCAAATCATTCACAGAAACTAATGAGTTTTGTAGTGTATATAATATAACTTGTTTACACTATAGAATTTGCGAGTTCCTCGTTAATTTATTCGCAGCTAATGTTGTTCATTAACTTATTTATTGAAGTCCTTCATGATGCTAACAAGTTATGAAACATTAACCGAGAAATTAAATCAGAGGGCTCAATAATTGTTATACTTCTCTCATTCTTTTTTCATGAAAACTCGAAAACACCGTTTTTTCAAACAAGTCAAAGAGACATTTATGGATCAGTATTCAGAGACTGTTACAACACAAGTAATTGAAATGCATCAGTAATCAAAGATCTATATGGATCAGTATATATGATACTATTTTGGTATACATAACTAACAATAACCCTTTTTCTCTTCTCTTTTTCAGAAGCTTAAACTATCAACAACAACAAAAAAAACTTTTAAGCCAAAAACAAACTTTTTGATAAGCCTCTCCTTGAATTCCCTTGAACTCCAAATATTTTACTACTTGCAAGACTGAACCTAATTTCGGAGTCCAATCAGAAATTTCAAAAATGCATGATCAGATCTTCAGTAGTGATTCACTTCGTATCTCGTTCGCAATCAGGACATTTTTGCCCTGGCAAAGAACACTCCGGCGAATAAACCTGGAATAAGGGCACATTTTGTAAGATCGGAAAAGAAAGATATGAAATGAAGCAAGTACAGAAGGCCATGGCGGTTTTCAGAGTGTGAAGATGGAATCGGTTACCAAATAGTATGCTGAATAAATTTGGTACACTTAGTGGAACGTTGAACATCACTAAACCAACAATGGATATCGGAACCTTGTTCAGGGAACCCACCAGACTGTCCAACAGAAGCACAATGTCAGTGGACAACAAGTAGCAAAGACAATGAACAATACAACACCCAAAAGTAGTGCTATGTGTTAGAAGGAATCGACATAAATACATAAACAAGTTTTAAAAAAATCAAGCCACCCGTAACTACAGCGCATTCAGTTGCCCTTATTTAACAAGGAGCTATTAATACTAGTAGTTCAATGATTCAATCGTTAGACAAATTAGTGTCCCGAGAAATCTTATACTCAGAGAAATTGTTATTTTTTCATGTGCACAAGACTGTAGGAGATGCGTGAAGGATAAATAACCGGGCACTTCTTTTGGTAAGCCGGCAAAGAGTTAATGTGATGTATATGATAGGACCGACACATTGCAACGAAACAGTAAACTTATATACTCCCTCCGTCCCAAAATGAATGTCTTCTTTCCAATTTTAGTAAGTTAGTTATGCATGAATTGTCAATGGTATCCTTATAACAAGTTAGATAGTATCCTCATATTAGCTAACTTCTCCTTAATTTTTCTCAAAATAAAAAAGAGGACACTCATTTTGGGACGGGGGAGTACTTCCTCTGTCCCAAAATAAGTGTCTTTCTTTCCATTTTGAGAAAAATTAAGGGGAAGTTAGTTACCGTTGTACACTTGTACATTTCCTCTTGTATCCCATAGACATGTGTTGTAACAAACTTAAGAGATACTAAATAACTTATTATAGGGACACTATTCGTAGCTTCCTACAAGGAAAAGAGGACACTTATTTGGAACGGAGGGAGTATACAACCAATTAGGAAGTCGTTAGTTTTAGAACACAACATTACCTATATGTGGTGGGCCCTGTTTGATGCAAAAACCACATGGAAGTGAAGCTAATGGCGAGTCCGAGAAACCCACTAGCTGTTGCAACCACCCAAAACAGAGGCAATCTAATTACATCCCTGCAAATTAGAACCAAATATGTAAGAACCAAGAACGCGAAAAGGGGCCTCTTACAAACGGCAAACATTAATTTGCAATAATTCAAAAGGTTAAAACATATACTTACACATTCATCACATATTCCCATTCACCAAAGAGGAGAATCAAGAATATCGCAAAAGGCAGAGATAATAGATTATTCAATAACACCATCGAAACTTCATTTAGAGATCCAGATTTGGTGAATTGTTTTGCTTTGTCCATGGTCCGCCTCAGAGTGAGCTGTCACAAAGTACAAATATTGTTACAGCAAACAATATACTAATTTTGAAATTGGAGTATAATTTTTTTTTCTATTTGCACCGAGTCATCTTTCTCCTAGCCAACTCCCAAATTTCAGTATATAAGAACCTTGACATCTCACGAACATTTTCAAGGGATGAAAGCAAGGAAAGGATCAATTAAATGATGTGAAAACAACATACCGAATAGCTTGCTGTCAGAAAACAATTGATTAATTGCCATGTATAACCAACTGCATTGAAGGAGAGATCTGTAATACCACCACTTACAGCAGAAATGATCTGCAATGCAGAGAGAGATATAAGTCAAAAACTGTGAGAAACAAACGTGATTTGAAGAATGACACTAATCACTGGAAGAACCAGAAACTAACATGTTTTCGAAGCAAGAAGAAAAGGGGTAGCAATTACCATTAAAAACATGGCAGTCCACACTTTTTGGTTCTGATGCTTACGGAACATATATAACTCTCCAATTGCTGTTATAATATTCGTTACATTCTTCAGAATTGTCACCATTGCAATATTCATGTTTTTCAAACTGAAAAAGAAAAGTGCGCCAGACATTACATATTTAGAATCAAATGAAGAGCAGACCATATCTATCGATGCTCTTGTGCCCACCATTTTCTTCATGATGAGGATTTTCTTTTCAAAATTATATGTTAATAAGAACTGGATTTGTAACGTACCTGTACATGCCCGATACAAGCATGCCAACAAAGATAATATTGACTGGCATCCAAACCCTTATCAACTTCCAGTTTAGCTTTTCCACTGAAACTGCTCCCGATAAACCCAACAGAACAACAACTAAAGAACTGATCAAATTCTGCAATGAATTATAAGGAAGAATTTAAATTGTGTCGGTATTTTTTAACATTCAAAATGTGAAAAACTCTTGGACAACAAGATAGGTTTTACAGCTAAACCGTCCACTTTTTCAGTCAAAGAAGATATCTAATGTAAAGAACAAAAAACTTGTTTGTTACATATAATTCCAAAAAGAGACAAGAGACATGTAAGTTGCTTACTTGATAGAACATCAGTGAGATTCCTGCATTGAAGTTATAGCTTGATAGAACTATTTTATTCAGCAATATCATGCTACAAGAAGAAATGCAGTAAGCAGTTCCAGATATAAGAGGTCCAGATTTTCTTCCTATTCCGTGTTCTCTTATTTCATCCCTATCGTATGCATGCCCAACACTATCACCAGATACTGCACGATTTCCTCTAAATAACCTGTTTGAAGGATGCACATAAATTCTATAAAAATCTGATGACAATAGTAGAAATGTCTAGCTGCATAGTACCTTTCCAGATGATTCTTTCACGATAGTAATAATTTCCGCTGACTACAAAAGTATACGACTAAATAATAATCCGCACTTCTACAAGTATACGACTTTATGCAACGATTAACATAAGTCTCGATTAAGAAAATATGTATACATAAAGGAGGTTGCTTGTAATATTTGCATGCAGTGTCCTATATTTGTAGATGTCATACCATTTCCTTTCCTCTTGAATTTGAAGTACAAACTTTAAAGATACATCATGAATGGGAAGAGATTTACATGTGACAGCAATCCAATCCATATGAGTAAAGAAAAACATGTTCTCTTCTACCTGTAAATTGAAGCTTTATTTTGTTTGTTCGCTGAGATGTCTCCTTGCTTATGACCTCCACCGAGATTGTCATGTCCTGGTGTCACTAGTTCACTCGAGGAGCTTACTTCTGGGTCCTCGCAGTCGTGGTAGCCACCTCCATTTGACTTAAAATCAGACGGCATATCTTGGATCTGCAAATGGGGCAGCAAAAAAGTAAGAAGGATAAACTAATTACAGACTTAAAAATTTGCCGTGAAGAAGTGAAAGTTAAGAAGTGTGTTCATATAGCATTAGAAAGAGAAACCATATTGCATATTAGCATCAGAGAGGGGCGAGACTCGATGGAAATTAAAGTAACAAAACAGATCATAAAGCTTAATAATCAGGCCCTCTCGGACTTTATATCCTTAATTCTTCAGTACCAATTAGAGTAGCTAAACAACTGATGAAACTAGTTCCCATAGAAACCACCATTTGTTCTACTTCAAACTAATGAGGGCATCTCATGATCTAAGCTGTTAGCACCAAAACATAAGCTAAAATCCCAAAAATCAAGAGTCAACAACATAAAACTGGTGTCCACATTATCAAAGTTGAAACAGCTAAAGTGAATTCACAAACTGTCATAGCAAGCCCATAAATAAAAAAATTTACTAAAACAAAAAAGAAGCTTCATACACTCATACCAACTAAAATCTGGAAAACCACCCAAATCCCAATCAGACTAGGCTCATCCAAAACCCTTGAACTCCCAGCAGCTGATCTCAAAGTGATTATCAACTACACAGAAAACACACAATGATACCAAAAATTTAACCTCAACACAATTTATTCAAAAACTGAAACAAATAAAAACACCTCAAAATGGGAAGATCGTACCAACCCAGTAGCAGAAGATCATGCAAATGACGCGAAAGCAGCTTTTTTGCTGGGCAAGCAAAGGAATGAGGAAAAGGGCAGCAACTGGATCTGGGAAAAAAAGCACAAGCAAAGCTAAAAAGATGTAAGGAGACTCAATGGAGGCTATGGAATGGTGGGTGCAGCAGAGAGCGAGATTCGTGGAGAGTGAGGACCGTCCAGGGAATTGAAAATTAGAATAGAGAAAGGAACAGTTTTCGAGGACGCGAAAGTCAAAGAAAGGCTTGTCTTCGTCATCATGGAAGCAGAGATTGCTCTGTTTAGAAGCAGAAACAGAGAGGTGTTCTGGAAGAATGTGCAGCAGAACCTGCAATAAGCAGCAAAGTTGGAGATCGAGTTTTTGAACATGGAGCTTTTTGCGCGAAGCTGATATGGCCCACCGAGTATAACAATTAATGGGCTTTTAATTGTTATGGGCTTTTCTACTTTCAGGCCCAATAGATACTCAATATTCTCTTTTTAGGTAAAAATCTTTAAACTTGGTGAGAAAGATTATGTGTTGTCACCTCATTAAGTTTAACAATTTGGAGCTCTCTCCTTATTTATATCTCAAATGTCCATTTATTTCTCATGAGTTACAAATAATTTTTTAATAACTAATAACAATAACTAATAGCAATCACTAAATATTCACATTATAAGAATAAGAGAAAACTAAGCATTATGTAGTGAGTCATCTCTCAAGGATTTCTTCACTTTTTCGATGTGGGACACAATGACAACTTTATATACTATCTATTCACTACATGTTTCTCATATTTTTCAATGTGGGACAACCAAATTTTCATTTTACAATTTTATAACTTATTATTTTTTTTAGTTTAAGATAATAGTTGTTTAAAGTTTTATATGTAATAGTTTGTGGGGATGATGAGCATGCACAAATGAATTTGAACTAATCTCAATTTGACATATTTGGTGAAGTTTTTAGTTTTTTTGTGTGTATGTAAATTACAAGTTTAGTTTTTCTCAAGTTTAGTTACAATTGGAAACTCTCACTCTTTTTCATGTATGTGTTTAGTGAAAAACGAATCCAAGAGACATTCCATAAACTCAATCGGTGTTGACAACTAAGTCACAACCTATTGGTGTCTTTTGAGTCACAACATGTCCTATCAACTCAATGATATTTTACTTTAATTCAACATTTGAGGATTGTTTCTAACTTTTATAATTCTTTACGTAAATTTTACACAAAATTTATAGTAAAATATCTAATACCCTATGTACACATGTGCATCGCACGGGTTCTCTCCCTAGTAGAATATGAAAACAAAGAAAGAAAACTAATTAATAGCCACCAAACACAGACTCGAGACCCTTTGAGTATCATCTCGCACAAGCTCCGCTATCTCACCTGAAACAGACGTATAAGTACACCAAGAAACATCCCCGACAAAACCCAAATTAACTCCCGGTATGCATTAGTAAGCAAAATATCTCAATCTCGCTTCATTAACTCAATATTCGACAATACAGAGGTTTCGTAGAAGATTGCGTAAGCACACACATAGTACTTGGTGAAATGTAAGTTGTAGCCAGATAGTAGAGCTAGATGGGAGGTTGTTGCGAACTTATAACAACTCGACCATAAAATTTGATATTTTCACCAAAACTATACAATTAGAGTTGGTCAAAATAGACAGAGGATAATGTTTAAGTTCTACATTTTTAAATCCAAGCTCTCATGCAGAAAATACATTTGCAAGTTCAAATTCAAGCTCAAACTTTTTCAAGACTCAACCCTAAAGTTTTATCTACCCTTTATGGAAAGTTCTAGGGGCTTGGAGGATTTGCAATTTTAGTCCTCTTAAGAGATTTCTAGACTATATATGAATTGCAAGATGTAAAAGAATTTTCTAGTGAACAAATTATAGACGTGGATTCTTATTTTACATTTTAAATCATTTCCGCTGATTTTATAAGTCCTGTATTATAAATTAAGGAAATACTTCAATTAGCTTAACCACCTCAAAATTTGTAACTATTCTCTTGATATCAATAAATCATGTTCACTTCCACTCTTATTATATGCTTGAAAGGTTAAAAGTTTGATTAAGACATGCATATTAGGCGACAATAACGTCTACGTTTCATTACACATGACAATAATGATAAGACATAGTTTTTAAAATTTAAGAATGTTACATATGATAATAATGATGAATCTTAATTTTAGAAAATTAAGAACTCGTAGGGTGATGAAGGAGGTTAGAAGAGCTACATGAGAAAATTAGGAACTCGTACAGAACAGATCGGAATGATGACGACTATTTTTAGTCATTTTATAAGTAATTTATTTTAAAATAATAATAGTTGTATGAGTATTGATTACATGTCATGTACTCAATAATACTTTTCTCACATTGAATGTTAATCAACAAATTATCAAGTGTTAACCTATGAACGTTTTAGTGATAAGAATATTTTTTTTTTAGTAAATACTCTCACACAACATTTTGAAGAAGCCTAAACAAAAGAAATACTTCTTCTCTTCTAAAATGACCGACCTAATTATTTTGGTTTTGAGAATAATTAAAAAGAAAGTAATTAGTGTGATATAAATACTTTTAAATCTTCATAACATGTGTTTTAACAAACTCAAAAGACAATAACTAACTTGTTATAAAGATGTTATTGGTACTTCATGTTATAAATAACTTGTTATAAGAATGTTATTTGTACTTCATGTTATAACCAACTTCCTAAAAAGAAAAGAGAATTCTCATTTTGTGACAAAAATGCAAAACAATCGAGACACTCATTTTGGGACAGAATGAATAATTAAAATCTCGCTCATTCGTAGTGAGGTTTTGGATTTGTGGATTTGGAAAGAGGAAAGGAATGGGGTACGTTATTTAAAAAACCACCCCACACAAATCAATGGGGGTTGAACTCGCGACCTCATGTGTGTCTTGACCGTTGAATCATCTCCCAAGGAACTTACAGATATGAAATAAAATGTTACTCACTCCGTCTTAAAATGAGTGTCATGTTTCTCTTAAATTTTTGTCTAAACATGGATGTCTTATTTTTTTTATAAGCAAGTTTGTTATGCATGAATTGTCAATAATATTCTTATAACAAATTATAAGTTGGTATCCTTAACACATAATCATAAGAATACAAAAGTAAATACATTACACTAACTAATTTTTTCTTAAAAAAATTCAAAATATAAATAAGGACACTCATCTTAGAACGGAAGAAGTATGTTTTTAAAAGAAAAAGCAAAAGCTATTCATTCAAATAATCAACTCAACAAAATAGAAGATAGATAATAGTTTCCTAGACTATCTTATATTCTAAGTTTGCTACTCGGTCAACGCCTTGTGTTATCGGTGATGAAACCACAAACCCTGAAAAGACAAAGAACGCCTTAATCAAGGCGACTAATCTATCATTCTTACAAGGTAGAATTGGTCAACCTTGACACATCAAACCCACCGGTGCTTTCCGACCTACGTCACCTCTATACGTAAACCATGATGGGCTTTAAACTCTTCAACTGCAAACAGTCATATAGGTAAGAGGTTGTCAACCTAAACTCGCCTCAAATCCTTCATTTCGGGGCTCCATCTTGGCCATCCCGAACCCTCATTTTCTGAGCATTGAATCACAGCTCTTAACCCATTCGACCTACTCACCGCTACTCAGTCATACGTCGATATCGATGCTCCTTCGTCTACTACCTTGTGTTACCAATAGCATATCTTACATATCTGGGTCTCCCTCGCTAGCTCGTTGTTCCTCTTGTCGACGTCTATACTGTCGCCCCACACCAACACTATTCGACTTTGTCAAAGCCACCCGCAATCAGATGAGCGACACATACGAAAATGTCCTTCTTGCTGTCGATCTCAAAGAGCTGCCACTGCCGCCTGACTCAGCCCAACCTGCCGCTGTCAACCCCTTACCAAACCCTAACTTCCTAAATCCTTTTACACCTTTTACCAGGCACTCCCAAGTGTACAACTTGAGGAGCAGTTAATTCTTAGAACGGAATAACTATTATTTACATTATAAAATAATAATTTATTCCACATTTTAACTAAATTCTCTATAAATTTTAGCAAATATTTTACTCCATTTGTATTAGAATAATTAGAGTCCCAACTAAAAGGTGAGTCCCTTGCCTTGGTCTTTGATGGAGCAAAAAAAATTTAAGGGCCGGTCCCTTAGTTAAGGCCAGGCCCTTACTAATTTTTTTTCTTTTATTATTAACAGTCAATGAGTGGTTGACAAGTGTCCTTTAGTAGGTTCTTTTTTTATATTATAATGAATATGGGTCCCATTTAAGGATTTAAAATTAAGTACTAACAATGGAGTGTTTTTTTTATTTTCAGTCCCTTGCTGACATGTCAAGTAAAAAATTGTCGATGTGATGGGTAGGGACTCAAATTGAGTCCCATGGATGTGGATGCTCTATGCACAATTTTAGGTAAAAATGGCTCGAAAACTAATTTTTATTTTTTAGTTCCTAAATTGTATATAAAACACCAATAATATTTGAGAATATTTCATATTACTACCCTCTTAAATACTCATTTATCATTTTACTACCCTGTCTCATCATGTTACTACTCTATTAGATTTTTTCCATCACGTTACTACCATGTTAGATTTTTTTCCGATTTTGTTAGAAATTCCATCATTTAACACGCAAAAAGACGAAAATACCCTTTCATTTCTATTTTTATTTTAAATAATAATAATTTAAAGTAATAAAAATTAAAAAAAATGAGATGCGCGTCTTCTTCCTCGCGCTGTTACCGTCGTCGACTCCCTCTCACCGCCGTCGACTCCTTCTCA
>JAYMTK010005316.1:0-10320 GCA_036897405.1 Pelargonium myrrhifolium
TGGGCAAACGGCTTAAAGGTGTCAACCGCCAAAGGTGCGGGCCCGCTCTGAAACCCCATGACTTAGACAAAAAAAAAAAAAAATAAGTTCGATATGTTTCAACTAGTTTCATTTAAAAATAAAAACTTGTTATTATTAGCAACACAAAAGCAATACATTAGCTATAAATTAAAAAAAGCCCATGAATTCGACTTGTAGCTTTTAGAAAAGTTTAGTTACTCGGTCTATTAGAATGTTTCACTTAAACTCATCAAATTTAAGTGACATTTTCGTTTTTTCATCTCTTAACTGACGACAGTTAGACGGAAAAACGATTTGCAAATGTTTGAAAAGTTTAGGATATTTAATAATTAATTTTATAATCAATGGGCGATGGCAGTGAAATACAAATAGATTTAAGTACAGGGTAGTGAACTATAATTAACCCATGCAAAAACACCCATGAAACAACACCGAAACAAAAAAATTCAACATGTAGTTTTCAGAAAAAGTTTAGTTACTCGATCTATTAGAATGTTTCACTTAAACTCATCAAATTTAAGCACATTCTAACATCAGAACCATCTATGTTCGAGAGTATTCTAGTTCTTGCATAAACAATAATATATTAAAAAAGTAAATAAAATTACTATTCAATTTTAATCATGAATCATGATTAGCTTTTTAGATACAAGATTAATTAAGTTTAATTAATTAAGCCAAGACAATAGTCAAATAAGACTATATGTCTGCACATTAAAATAATAAAAACAATTCGACTAAGCAAAATATCTCCAAATAAAATATTCAAAAAAGTCTTGGCAGTACAGACAACCGTTGGATCTACTTGGCCCATTCTAAGGCTATTTTAGTAATTTCACATAACAAAGGTGCACTTGCCAATTGAATTTGAAATTGTATGCCACTTCACTTTTAGCAACATTCAATAATTGGACTTTGCCAAATTATTTGTATTAAAATTAATGGTAAATGTATTTAATATCAAAATATCTAATAATAGGTGGCTATCGGTAAAGCTATGACTATCTGAGAAGCGTTACTGTGAATCAATAGGGAAGGTTGGAGAGCGACGCTGCAACGGTAGTGGCAGACTGAAGAGTAGGAAAACGAATAAAAGTCTCTATGGACTTTTTTTTTTTTTTTTCTTACAAACAGATCCCGAAATCCTACTTTGCAACGGCCTAAAAAATCCTTGTCACGTCGAGGTCCAGTAGTGTTCAGGAAAGAGACTTCGTCTCTTGTGCCTAGCCTAGGGCTTTTGGCATCTGACCGCATTAAAGTGGTCTCTTAGACTTGTTGAGCGGAGATCGATCTTGAGACCTCCTCCCTGTAGACTTGTTATTAAGGATTGCTTACATCTATGTGGTAGTGTAGGAGAAGTGAATTTTTTTTTATCAGGCTGTCGGTCAATAATGTAGCACATTATTGCACGTAGTTCTGAGAATAAAGCTACGAGAGGGGAGTAGAAGGCATCTGATTGCCCAACCTTTTTGTATCTTGCTTTGCAGGCAGATTGCTATCAATGATACTGAGTGCAATTGCACCATTTTGGTCCCCAAAAAAAATCTAATAATAAATTAATTTTTGCACCGATAAATATATAAAAATTCTAAGCTAATTGTCTATTTTTGCACTACAAATTGCATATAACCATGTTAATAAGTGTATGCAAGTTCACAACCGTATGCATAATGTGCAGATGCGTCAATTGACGTCTTTAATTTTTTTATAATATAATTATATGTTTGTCGTAGTATACCAATTAAAAACACTACATGTATTTACTTGAACATATTTTATTTATAATCTTAGTAACCTTATACACAAGAACAATAACGCAAAAATAATCAACGGCGAAAATCAACAACAAAATTTTTGATATTTTTGTTGTTGATCACATTCGATGACATAATAGTAACATGATTTTTTTGACACACCTATTCACACGTTCAAAAATCGTTGTGATTCAAATTCTATCATATCAATTTGTTGTTGATTGTTTCTATTGTTGATTGCTAATCACACAAATTATTTGTAGTAATGTAGTTGTCACAAACATAATTATATTACGATCATTCATATTTCAGTTATTCAAACATATTACATGTACCAATGAGTTGTGGTTCAGTTGACAACGCAAATTGAGATTGTGGATAGCTAGAGCTCTCGGATTCTATCCCCACCTAAACGTACCAACAGAAAGGAATAAGTAACCTTAACTGTGACTAAACCTCAAACCAAATTAAACCGGTGATTTACCAACAAAAAAAAAAAAAACATATACATTTGTCACATTATCTATTTTTCCAAAAAATCACACCCATATTCAATATCCAAAACACAAATCATTGAGCTCATATTGATCCAAATCTTGTGGAGTGTTGTGTTGCCCACAATCCACCAATAGGAACCCTACACGTGTCCCCTCCCCACTTTACCTCTTCCTTAACCCACACTCCTCTCCTTCTATATAAACACCTCACCTCTCCTATAGCCATTCATGCCAATTTCACACTTCACAATTTCAAGAAACCATTTTCTTGTTCTCGAGTAATTGAATCTCCAATTTTCTTACCTCCCAAACAAGAACCAAGAAAACACTCTTTTTTTTTTTACCATTTCACTTCAAAAACCATCTTCTTGCAAAAAAAAAAAGTTGTTTAAAGTTTTTTTTTTTTTCACTTCAAGAACCCATCTTCTTGTTCTTGAGTTAAGTCTCCAATTTTCTTACCTCCCAAACAAGACCCAAGAAAACACCTTTTTATTTATTTTTTTTTTACCATTTCACTTCAAAAACCATCTTCTTGTAAAATAAAATAAAATAAATCCTTGTTTAAAGCTTTTTTTCTTCTTCTTTTTTTCACTTCAAGAACCCATCTTCTTGTTCTTGAGTTAAGTCTCCAATTTTCTACCTCCTAAATAAGAATTTGCTTCAAGAAAACACTTTTTTTTTTTTACCATTTCACTTCAAAAACCCATCTTCTTGTTTTTGTGTCGAGTCAAAAAAAAAAACTTGTTTCAAGAACCATATCTTCTTGTTCTTAAGCTATGAAGATGATGAAGAAACCATCAAGCTTGATGAAGCAGATAATTACGGTTTTGACCTCCAAGACTAAGACTCTCAAAACCAGACTCATCATCTTCTCCTTCCTCCTTCGAAGCTCCTCCTTCAACCACAAGCTTCAGTCTCTGGTGGGCCACCACCGCCAAAAGCCCCAAAACGACGTCGTTGAATACGTTCTTGACGACCCGGCCCAGCCCAACAATGCCCTGACCCGGGAACCCGTATCCGACCCGACCCGGATAGAGTTTGAGTACCCGGAACTAACCCATATGGAGCTCCAACCCGAAGACGATGAGGACAAGGGCGATGACCCGACCCACGTGGAGTTTGACCCGACCCGAGAGAAAGTTCTGGATCTGCCCCTGAATGGGGCGGAAGACCCGGATCTTGAAGTGGAGGATCCGATTGGGTCGGTGATCGAGCTGGTGAAGAGCTCGAAGAAGCTTCGAGAAGGCGAAGAGTTCAAATTAGAGGACGATATAGACCAAGTTGCGGATCTTTTCATCCGAAGGTTCCATCAACAAATGCGGTTGCAGAAACAACAATCCCTCGATAGGTACCAGGGGATGCTTCAAAACAATTTCTAGCTCTGCTCGACGAATTGCATGTATCGGTCAAATTTGAACTAATTTTATACCGTCATAGTTCAACATCTATTGAAAACCAACCAAAATAATTATTATCGTTAATTCCGTTAGTTATTAGTGGAAGTTGACGGTAGAAACTTTTTGGTCGGTTTCAGTGGTTTAGAGACTATTTCGAAATAAAATTAGTTTATTAGGGTCACGCGTAGATCATAATCTTACTTACCGTTGGACAATGTAAATAGGTCGAATTTACTTTTTTTTTTTTTGTACTTTATGTAGTTTGATTCTTGTAGCTTTCTCTTTTTGAGCTTTGTAATAATATCACAAGTGGACCCAAGTTTTGGGGGGTCTGGTTTGTTCTGTACTGTAATTATGAACTCTTTTTGGTGAAGAAATGAAAGTTATTAGTTTTAGACTTTTTTTTATATCCGAAAAGATAAGTGTATTAGCAACTGGAAAAAAGCCGGCAAAATGAACTCGTACCCGCGGGTACCCGCCACCCGACCCTAAAAATGTCGGGTTCAAGTTTGATTTTTTCAACCCTGAAATAATCGAGTAGAATATACCCCTTATTTTATGCCTAAAACCTGTTGTTTGCCCCTAACCCGACCAACCTGAAGGTCTTATAAGGCCGGGTTAGAGTTAGGGTGTTTTCAACCTGAACCCGACCTACTTTTTGCCACCTCTAAACTGGAATGCGTTATCCACATATACAGAAGTAAAAATTCTACCCTGACCTTACCCCCAATACCCGAATCAGCTACACGAAGAAACCTTAGTCCCCACACTGCAGATCCACCGAACGCGAGACACTTTTTTCTCCACACATCACACCCCAACCCTAACACGGGAAATCGAATAAAAAAAAGACCAAATAAACCACTTCTTATTTAAAGTATTATTTATTGAAATAGTAATTGAATTATTATTTTTTCTTTATTCTTTAGTTGTTTAAAGGGGGTTTCTTTACTAAAGTACTTTAAAAAAATCACTTCCCACTTACCCAAATCAATATAAATATTCTACCTTGCAATGCAAGTCACATACCACAAAGCAACATATTCATTTTCACTGGAGACTCCACAAACACAAAGCTGGAAGTTAAAAGTTCAAATTCTTCGGTCATCGATAAACAATTTGTTCGATAACAGTAAAAGCAATAATCGCAAAAATGTACAGATTTCGAGATCAATACCGTAATTAAACAAACGTTCTCTCGAATTTCCGTTTCAAATTTCAAATTTCGAACGCATACTTCACAAGGAAATCTTGAAACCAAACCACACTTTCATTGAGAAGAATATCAACATTGATCAACACAAGAGCTTAGTCGATAACAATTTGTGTTTCGGGTTGGATTGAAACGACATGAGCCGTGGGTCTTAGCGGGTTTCGGGTGAGTTTTTACATAAGACATCCGTGGGTTTGTCCAACCCAACCATGAAAATAATCAAGCCTATTTTATGCGATAGGAACCCACAAATAATGTGGGTTGGATTTCGGGTGTCCACAATTCGAGTCCAAATTGTCAGCTCGATAATCAAACCATATAACAAAACCCGACTTGATTTTATGTATATATTCACTATATTGCACTATGACAAAACCCCAAATTCTACTTTCATCAAAAGAATCAAAAGTCATTTCAAGCTGGATGGTAGAAACTGGAAATGGAATCAATCCCATAAAAAGATTAGGGTTTCTCACCTTTTCTTGGAGTATAGTCCACACTTTCAAAAGTTCCCGACGAGCCAAAATGTAATCTTTACTCATTTCACCGTAAGAATTCAGCGACCGAGTTTCCTCTTTTTTACGCCTTTTCCACCAGAGGAAGAAGAATTCAGTGCATACCGCGAATTAGCAAGTTCCCGAGGGACGGCAGCTCCGGAAGATTTTAAACCCGAAATCAGTTCAGGAAACAGATTCTTGTTCTCCTCGTTCACAAACACAATTGCCGTACCCTCCTCTCCCATTCTCGATGCCCTACCGATCTGATGGACATACTCCTTCATAGAATTCGGCATGTCGAACACTATGACCTGTTTCACACTCAATAAATCGACCCCACGGCCCAAAACCCCGGTGGACACAATCACGGGAACCTCTCCAACCAAAAACGACCTCATTATCTCTCTCCTCTCCTTCATTGGCTTCTCCCCGTGGATTGATAGAGCCTTCAACCCGGTGGTGACGGATATTGCGTTGGATAGGAGATCGGCTCCAAGCCTTGACCCCACGTATACTAAAGCTGGAGGCATAAAGTGCTGCTTGCTCGTCAATACGTCAAAGAGCTTCTGCTTTTTCTGCTTAGAATCGACCCAGATAACGATCTGCTTCACAGACTTGTTTGGTCTGTTTGGCTTCCCGACAGATATGACAATAACGTCTTTTGTCAAAGAGGTTGTCATCTTCTCGACCTCTGGTGAGATTGTGGCGGAAAACATCAAGACTTGAGGTTGCGAGAGAGCTCGGAAAATCTGCATCACCTGATCCCGAAAGCCCCTCTGGAGCATGCAGTCCACCTCGTCGAGAATGAACATCGAAACATCTTCGAGTTCAATTTCGTGCTTCGTTAAAAGATCGATGAGCCTGCCCGGAGTGGCCACGATAAGTTCTATACCTTGATGAATGCGGTGGACTTGTCCGGCCATGGCGTCCCCACCAACCACAAGCGCGGTTTTAAACGGCAAACCTTTTCCGAGCAACTTGGCTTGTTCCTCGACCTGTATACAGAGCTCTCTAGTCGGTGTCAAAACCATCGCTAATGCCTTTTTCGGGTTTTGGAAGCTCTGGAGGCGAAAACTTGCACACCGAGAAACTATAGGAACCAGAAAGGAAGCAGTTTTACCACAGCCCGTATCGGCTGAAACAAGCAAGTTTTTGCCAGACAAAGCAGCGGGTATTGCTTGCATTTGGACAGGTGTCGGCATTTCGTATCCTGCAGCTTCGATATTCTGGAGGAGCTTTTCCGGGAGATTACAAAAAGAGAAGGACAAAACGGGCGCAAGTGTCGAGTCTCCCTTTACATGGATTTCAAGTTTCTTTCTCAGCAACTCGGTTTGATCGCTTGTTAAAGAATGAGACCCCGATTCACCATCACCATCTCTAACATAAATGCACTTGTCACTCGCCGGTAATTTTTTAGGAGATGGCCGAACTGTCTGACGGGTTTTGCTGACCCTGCATAGGAGAGTTCGTTTACATTCCAAACTGCAAATATCATCATCTGTCTCATCACATATGTACTCACCATAGCGGCCGCATATAACACATTTAGGCTCCCCAAGCGAAGCTTCTCTCTGATCCGTACACCTCTCCTTCACATCATTTCCTGCACCAGATAATCAAAACAAATACATAGATCATGAATTCCGATCACAAAATGTAGCTATCCATGACATATAACCTATAAGAGCCCAAAACAGTACAAAAAAATAAAGAAACTCCATATGTGTAGACGACAAAGAGGTAAGTTAATCGCAACTGATATATATATGAATCATAACTCATAACTAAGCAACATGAACTATCCGGGATTGGCGATCGCAGCTTGGTGCAACACGTAGTGAATTCCATTGTTAGACAAGTATGTTTCAATAACCGAAAACTTGAAAACAAATTGACTTTTAGGAATTTTTGTTCACTCACCATTGTCGCCATCACCACCCAATACTTCTGAACTTTTGCATTGATCGCCTTTGTTTACATCTTCAAGGCTTGAAACTTGATACATAATTCTGAAAGCACGGCCAAAGAAAATTCAAACCCATGAATAATCTGTAAATATAACTAAACCCCTAGAAAGCTAGAACAGAATGGAAATAAAGTAAAATCCTTCCATATATAACCTTCACATATCCACGTTTTTAAGAAATTACAAGCTAGCATGTCTCAAATCTGATTCTAATTTCCATACAAAATTCAGAACCCTAAATCAAGCACACAGATGCTACAACAGAACCATAAAATCCAATACCAACAAGGAAAAAACAGAATTTGAACACCCAAAAGCCTAAAAATCTCCACAATTTTTCACAAAATAGTGAACTTCAGCATCGATAGCCCCCGTTTACATCTTCCAAGCTCGAAACTTGATACAGAATTCTGAACTAATTGAAAACTGAAAGCACAGCCAAAGAAAATTCAAACAAGCTACCATGTCTCAAAGCTGATTCTAATTTCTGAGGAATCCTACATGAAGCATGTAGATACACACAAACATGACAACATAGCCAGAAAATCTAAGATCTAAAAGGCAAAACCAGAATTCGAACACCCAAAAACCTGAAAAATCTCCACAATATTTTGCATTTATCTCCCTCGTTTACATCATCAAGATTGAAACTTGATACATAATTATGTTCAAACCTATGAAGAATCTATCTGTATAACCAAAACCCTAGAGCAGACTGTACAAATATAGCTTAATTCCTCACCAAATAACCTCCACATATTTACATGTTCAAGAAATTACAAGCTAGCACACATCAAATCTGATTCTAATTTTCCGTACAAAACTAAGAACCCTAAATCAAGCATATACATATTTGATACTGATACACATACAACAGCAGAACCAGAAACTCCAAAATCTAAAAGGCAAGACCAGAATTTGAACACTCAAAAACCTGAAAAATCTCCACAATTTTTGACAATCAATGAATTTTTGCACTGATTGCCCTCATTCACATCTTCCAAGCTTGAAACTTGATAAAATAAAATAAAATAAAATAAAATAAAAACAATGAAGAATCTATCAATATAACAGAAACTCTAGAACAGATTGTACAATAATATCATAATTCTTCACACATAACCTTCACAAATCCACATGTTGAATAAACTACAAACAAGCATGTCTCAAGGATGATTCTAATTTCTAAGCAAAATTAAGGACCCCAAAACAGAACAAGCAAAATCCAAAACAATATAATACAAAACCGAAAATTGAACACACAAAAACCATTAAAATATCCACAAATTTTCACAATCTGATGAATTTTTGCATTGATTGCCTCATTTACATCTCTCAAGCTTGAAGAATCTATCCTAGAACTGATTGTCCATATATATCATAATTCTTCACACAAACCTTCACAAATCCACATGTTGATTGAACTACAAACAAGCATGTCTCAATGATGATTCAAATTTCAAAGCAAAATTAAGAACCCCAAGCACACACTTACACATGCAACAACAGAACCAGAAAACCCAAAACCTAAATCAAATACATACATATGTGATGCATACACAGCAACAGAACCAGAAACTCCAAAATTAAAAGGAAAAACCATAATTTGAACGATCCAATAACCTAAAAATCCCCACAATTTTTCACAATCTGATGAACTCTTCCATTGATAGCCCTCATTAACATCATGCTTGAAACTTGATACAAAACTACAAAGAACCTATTAATATAACAAAAATCATAGAACAGATTGTGCAAATATATAATTCTTCACCACATGTTGAATTAACTAAAAACAAGCATGTCTCGAAGCTGATTCTAGTTTCTAAGCAAAACTAAATCCAAAACCTAAAAACAACACAATACAAAACCAAAAATTGAGCACAAAAAAACCTTCAAAACATCCAAAAATTCACACAATCCGATTCAAAAGTAGTATATCTGAACAAAAATTAGGGCTTACCAAGAACAAAAACTATGTGACAGAGCTCCAGATTTTGCAGAGAAAAGAGAACAGAGAAGAGAGATGGTCTGTTTCGGCTCCGCTCAAAACGGTGCGTTTTGTGGGAACAGAAGTTAAACGACAGTCGTTTTCTTTTAGGTTTATTCTTTGGCTAATAAAACAAATCGTAAAAACAGCTTTTATATATATATATAGGTTTTCTTCCGAAAGTCAGTTTTGTCTTCTTCACCAAAAAAAAATTTAGATCTTACGATGGACACAGATTCGAACGATGTCGTATGGCAGTGGATTCTCGAGTTTCTTCTTCGGGAATCCATATCGGATAACCAACTCATCGAAGCGATATGTGCATTGCCGCGTCTTCGCGGAAACGACAATCAGCTAAAAAAGACAATGCTTCTCGTAGCAATCAAACGCGAAGCCAAAGACGTTTCTTCGATTTCCGAGAAGGTTTTGGAGAATCTCGAGATAGTCTCTGAGTTGGATCGCATTGGCGGCATTGCGATTACCGATTCCATGAAGGGTGCGTATTGTGCTGCGGCGGTTTGGTGTGCCCTTAAGCATGTGGGCGATGGTGATCGCAACGAGTACTTTTCTGCGGTGGAGAGGATTTGGAACGGTAGGATTTCGAAGTTGGATTCGAATAGTGGGTTGTTTTCGGACGGGCTGATGAGCTGGAAAGACGATTTTTTGGCCCCAGGAAATGAAAATGTTAACTGGAGCGATTTGACCAAGAAAAAGATGTATGCGGGAAATATTGCACTGGAGGCTTTGAATAACTACGTGGAAGAAACTTTCTCTATCATGGGTCCTACAATCCTCGAGTCGCGTGCGTATTCAAGTCAAAAATTGGATAGAGTAGAATCGGTTGATCAGAATCGAGGAACAATATTGAAAGAAGCAAGAACAAATGTTGGTATCGAATTTGCTCAGGAAGTTCAGGGTTCGAAAAAAACAGACTCACCTATCCCGAAGAAGAAGAAGAAATCTCATTCTCCGGGACAAACCAGCT
>JAYMTK010005317.1:0-10317 GCA_036897405.1 Pelargonium myrrhifolium
TTGTTGAAATTTAAGATTAGAAGACCTAAAGGAAAAATAAATTATTTATTGATGTCGAAATTATTCATTGATGGCTAGTACATGACTAATACTGCTTATTTGCTACAATCTGTGCTCTTGAAGGACAGAGTTTTTCCTTCAATATCGTAACCCACCAAGAAGTTCCTTTGTGCAGTGTTTCCGATGAGTATGAGAAGATCATCTTCATCTCCATGTTCAACGGGTTGAAATGCAAAACAAGTTGTGTTCCCCGAAACTTGAAGAAAACTGTTCAAAGTACTAAGCTTCAAGTCAGCTCCATCAAAATACATAGTGATGATCGGAGCCTCGAAATCAGTATTATTGTAGTAGCAGGACATGCCTTCAAAAGGAGGGGCAGGTTGTAAATGAACTGCCTGTTCGACAGCCGATTTCACTGGATAGTACAATTATTTAGGCAAAAATGTCAATGTACTTCCCGAGTCAACCATCGAGTTGCCTTTTGCCGAAAGTTCCCTTTTAAGCTCAAATTCTTTATTTCCAACACCGATAGCTTTTAATGTTATTTGGTAGAATGGACCATTGATGGTTAATGGAGTGGAAACCACCCCCAGACCTGAAACCACACCAGCTTCGCCAAAACTCAGCGTGCTCATTACTTGTTGGGATGGTGCCAAGCAGTAAGAGAATTTCTAGCCTCCAAGTTCTGAAGCCTTTTGAATTATGAAAGAAAAAGGTGTAGCTCCAAGGCCGAAAATCCCCAATTGGTCCTCAAAATAGCCTCCATCATCGTGCCCGCACCCCCATATGGTATTGTCAATGGATATTGACTCGCCACAGGTGGAACCAAATGTTAATGTGTCCGTTACTAGATCTCCTTTGCTGTATGATCCATCTGCATATCTAACGGGAATATTTGCATATATCTTTGCTCCCATCACATGATGAGTATGAGATGGACTTGCATTCGGTTGTGTTACAACGAATCTGTTGGTACGTTGATGAGGCATTGGGATTAAAAAGAGGGGGTTTTTGCCTGTAGCACTTAGGAGTTAGGACAAGGCTCGCATTGAATCCATATAATGTCGCTACCCGTGTCAGCAATGGCTAGGATTTCAGTAGATGGAGTACCAAGAGAGAACTTCATGATATAAGAACCACCATCAGCTCTTACTGGGGCTTGGGGTGATGTAGGAGATGTGAATGCCCGCTTAAAGCGGTTCATACGGTTGTAGGAACGTGCAACCGCATCAGCCAGGCGCTGAGAGGGTGTTTTTGAAGGATTGTAGATGGGAGATTTTGGCGAATCTCTGTGAATAAGTTCAACACTAAAACCGCCATGATCAGGCTGTGGTAGTGACAAGGAAGTGAAGGCTAAATAGAGAAAAAAGAAATGTGGTAGAAAGGCTATCATGATTCTCTAATCTGAAGATGTCACACACAAAGATGTTTAGTACCATTCTCCATGTGGTGAAGACATTTTATAGGTAGGAAATAGAGTATACGAGAATTGTCATTACATGTAGTTTGTTTTGCGACTCTTATCTCAGAAAGTGTGAGCTTTTGACTCAGTGTTGTCATCACATCAACTTATATGATCAGACTGTTTTATAGTGACGCGGAACTAAAGCTGATTAAGAGAGAAGAGAAACGTGCTGTTATGATTCTCGGAACTGAAGATAACTCAGAAAAAATGAATCTGAGGTAGGTTTGTTTGCAGAATACGTTCAGTTGCACTTTCCATGTATTGAAGACATTAAATAGGTAACCAAGATCAGCACTGAGCAATAAAGACATGGAAATTTAGAATATTAGTTATGTCATTAAATAGCACTTGTTTTGTTTTACATTTATATCTTTAAAAGTAACATACTGTGTATTGAGTTATGCAGATATGGAAATGTTGTTGAGTTGTACATCACTGCCTGATATTAGCCTATGATAATTATGAAAGATCTTGAGTACGATGAATCTCCACTTTATATCATATGACACTTACTTTTTCAGGGAAATTTAGCTTAAGTTAGTAGTTTGTTCCGTTTGCAACCCTCTTGTTGTGACACAAAAGTTCAAGGATCCACTTACTGCTGTATGAGAGTTGTGGGGATCCTTATGAGTGAGCTATCATATTTTGAATAATAATAGATTGCTATGGATGTGCACGCCACAGTTCTCATCTCTGCTCTTCTTTCTACAGGTAATAAGAGTCTAATGGTCACTGCGTGCAAGCGGAGATGTGTTTAAACTTCATCAACTTCTTAAAGGTAACACAGCAAGAAGCTTGTTAGAAAGTAAAAGAGTACATGGGAAGCTTGAACAGTTTGTGGTTTCTTCACTGTTATTAGATAATGAAAACCATATCGTCAAGTTCTTTATTTCCTTTTCAGTCATTATTTTCTTTATTCAGCCCTAAATGCTTCATGTTCAAATTTTATGCTATGATATAATGTTTTTAAAAGTAACTTGAATGTGAACTTGTCGCTGATACTACAACCTGATTTTGGTATGTGTCTCCGGCATTAACTGATCCAAGTTTTATACGTCCATAGTTTGATATACTGATATATCATGATCAAGAATTTCTTGGTATGATGTACTGATATACTAAGATTAGATCTTATATATGGTTCAAGTCTTTCCTGATACTTGTGGTTGCAGGACATAGCTGGTTGGGATGTTTCATCAGGAAGCAAAGTCTCGTTGACAATTCCGGAAAACCCAATTGACCAACAAGTACTGTGAAACTGAAAGTTATGTTTTTTATCAGCTGAAAGTAGCAGATGCAAGTCAGCTACTGTTTCTAACTTCTGATTTGACTTCTCTGGTTACATAAAAGGTGAGCTTGGCGCGACGTTAAGGACATCGAGGTCACAAATTCGAGTTGTGGAAACCACAATGGTGGGAGCCTCGCGCATTGTGTGGAATGAATGTTTTTATGCAATATACAGATCATCCAACACATTTTTGTATAATTTATTGTATATTTTTGCTATTAGTTAGAGGGCTAAGTCTGTCATGCGTGCAAGACTTGTACATTATCATGCGCATATTGTTGAAAATGGAGTAACTTGTAAGGCTAATAAATCAATAAATATAATTGTATATCACCACATGTTAAACAAAGTAAACACAAACTTTGTCTTGATCTGCAATATATTATAATCTGAAATCCCAATTGAACTTTTTAAATTTCAAATTTGTGGGATAAATGGATCTAACACCAAGCCTCTTTTCTTGACCATATTTTTAATGAATTCAGAATCTTTTCAGGACCAATCATGTGTATGCCATTTTCCTATTTTCCAGAGACAGAAACAGACCCTCCAATACCATATATAATTTTAAGTCCAAAAACAAGAAACCCAGAAACAGATCTATTTGTCTGAATGAAGGCTCTTGTCATGACTCATCCATCTGTTTTTCACTTTCATGTGACTTGCAAGATTTGGTAAGATGTAGCTGTAGACCTTGCACTTTTCCTGAAAATCACTGATATGGTCATTTTTCACATTTCCCCAGTTCATGGCATCAGCATATTCACCAGCATGTCAAATGGAAAACCAAACCTATTTCTTTGGAGGGTTGACTACAACCCGTGCACGCCAGAGGCAGTTCTGGAAGCAGAAACTATTAGTAAAGCCTCACATTCAGGTTGTGACCATCCAGCAAGACTGTTAGATGACCAACCATCAACACCTACCATCTCTTCTTGAATGGATTGACTTGTAGTTGGATACTTGGTGGGTGATGCTCCTTTCTCGAAACCAAGAAAACATTTTTTTGTTATCTCCAGAAACAGGAATCTGCAAAGTGAAAACCCTTTTGGTATCATGCTGATCCATCATTCATACTATGGATGAATCTCTTCTCTCCAGGACTGGAATCACAGAAGAGTCTAGACCATCAAAAAGAGATTTCCCATCAGCTTACCTTGATCTTGGATCATCGCTTCGCCAATCCACAGCACATCTTATTGCCAATGACGACATCATCCCCATCATCACAAAGCCAAATTCTTCTTCCTATGTGAACCTCATAGCAAACTTGAACAAGAGGCGGAAGCTCACCAGAAGGTCTCACTCTGCGCCATCTGTGTTCACTGATGCCCGAGAAGCTTTTCATGACCCCATATGCCCCAAACCAGGAGTAACATCGTCTCCCAACATTGTCCGACAAGCCTTCTTTGGTGCTGCCTTGTATGCCATAGTTGGTGTTGTGGTGTTCATGATCACTAGTGAAAGTTTCAATGGTGACTCCACATATAAGCCTGTGGATGCCCTGTATTTCATAGTGGTCACTCTCTGCACTATTGGGTATGGTGATATTGTTCCAGATTCAACATTCACCAAACTCTTCACCTGTTTCTTCATCTTGATTGGCTTCGGGATCATCGGTATTCTGCTGAATGGGTTGGTGACCTACATTTGTGACAGACAGGAAGCAATTATGTTAAGCACAGTAGATGAGAACAGATTCAACACCATTGTTCGAACTTACGTGATTGACAAAGAGAAGGGAAGAATGAGGATAAGGATTAAAGTTGGCTTGGCTTTGGCAGTTGTGATAGGTTGTATTGCTATTGGAGCAATAGGAGCTCACTTTCTTGAAGAACTGAGCTGGGTTGATAGTTTCTATCTCTCGGTTACTTCTGTCACAACTGTGGGTTACGGGGACTATTCTTTCACCACAGGCGTAGGCAGGAGTTTTGCAACCATCTGGCTATTGGTGAGCACATTTGCTGTAGCTAGGGCGTTTCTGTACCTAACCGAGCTCAGAATCTACAAGAGGAGCCGGAGAATCACAAAATGGGTGCTTCAGAGGAAGATAACCCTAGGGGACTTGATTGCTGCAGACCTCGACAATGATGGTTCCATCAGGTATTCAACATATTTTGACATGTAAATTATTGTGCAAACTTCCCTCTCCACCTTCGAAAGGAAATTGGGGCTCAGGCCAAAACCCTTGAAAAAGGAAATATTTTATGCCAGAAATCACTATGTTTTGACCCCAAACATACTTTCTAGACCAAAAGAGGCTATAGAAGTATTGGGTAGGTTGGTCCTTGCAACAAAAATCAATCAGTAACTTAGCATCAAGATAAACTGATTTTGTGGTTTTTGTATTGATAGAAACATTATTGACAGTGATACCTCATACCTGAGTTCGATCAATACGGAACTGAAAATAGTCATGATCATAAAAAATATAACCAAAACAATTCAGTCAGTGCATCGGCATAAAGATATTTCATTCTGCATATACAATTACTATACAAATGCTGATAACAATCTCAAGTAGCATAAACAACATGAACAGAGATTACTGATATCAGAAATTCAGAATATCATAGAAATGAAATAAGTAGTCATATGAACATCAACCGAAAATAGAAACGGAAACAAAAACATGTTGGCTATAAGTAGGTTCCATTGATAACAAAACTCATTAAAGAAGGAATTATATGTACTAAACTTAACATTTTAATATATAACTGGCCCTGGATGACTCTAAACAGAACAGAATTGAGTTTCATCAAGACTTATTTCTTTCTTGTTCGACATTTTTTATTTTTCTTTTCTAACAAAGTTCATCAAGTTTCTTAACTTATCTCAAATTTTCTGTTTTCCTAATAATATACAACCATCTTCCTTATGATAATTGCAGCAAATCCGAATTTGTTATATACAAGCTCAGGGAGATGGGAAAGATAGCAGAGAAAGACATCCTACAGATTTGTAACCAATTTGATTCATTTGAACATGTCAATGCTGGCAAGATCACAATTGCTGATCTCATGGAAAATGGCTGATTCACAGTATTTTCCCATTTGGATGACAAGACAATGGAAAAGGCCTAAATTCAGACCTCTCTACATCATACATATGCAGAAAGCACAAGAACTCCTCATCATTTATCATCTATCCATGGAGTCAAGGCATAGGTTATCGCTCAAACAATGCAAACAAAAAACTGGACAGATGGTTATGAAAGAGCTATTCTTTTCAAATACACTTCCATAGAGAAAAGGGGTTAAAAATGATCTCATATTGGTTTTATTTCTTTATCATGTGGAGGAGAATAGGACTAGATCCTAAGGACTTTCCCAAAGAGATTTTTGTAGCCTACCCTAAATTTGTGGTGAAATGGCTTGGTTGTTGTTGTTACCCGTTTGTTTGTTTGTTTGTTACTGTTGTCTATTGGTCAGCTACTCATGAGGTCTCAAAAATGTATATTCTATAAAAATATATACATAAAAAGGTCTGTGGATGTATGATTCTGTTATCATGGAAATTAAGTAGTCATCTCACAAATGCAATTTTACCCCCAAAACTACTTTCCCGGTCCTGGCAACTTTACAAGTTCACAAGAACAAACTCTGTTAGGATGCAGAGACAATAAGGCCCTGTTTAGCTGTGGATTTCTGTTTTCCTTCTCATTATCTAGTTTTCGTTCTTGTTCTAATTTACTGCTTTCCATGGATAAATAATATTTTTATGGAAACCTATTCATTTGTTTTCTGTTTGGAAAAAATTCTGCAACAAAATAGGCCCTTAACCTCTCGGTTACCAGACATTATATTTAGGAGAATAACTATTCTGGACTTCATTTATGAATTTTTTAGCAGAAAGAACCAAACAATTCTTCAAATTAAGGGGTAGAAAATTTAGCTTTACCTGATCTCATGAATAAACAGTTGTAATAACTTCTGTGCCTGTAAACCTTCTGTGATAGGGTCTTTGTAATGCTAAACCAAAAAAACAAGGGAACACTGCTGCTGAGTAATGGAACTGAGCATCACTTTATTGATAAAATAGTTCCAATCAGACTCAATTTAACAAAGCAAATCTGTGGGGAAATCGTTTATTCAATTGGAATACCAAAGCAAATGTTATGGATTCTATTTAACAAAGCGAATCTGTGGGGGAATGGTTCACTCATACGCAGAGTTATGGAATTAGAATGTCAAATGTATATATGCAAGGCGAATAACATATTGAAGTTGTAAAGGTAACGTATCAGTTCTCTTGAGAACTCCTATTTCTCATTGCTATTTGCTTATGCAGTTTGGAGAAACTAAAAAAGGACATGGGTACCCTAAGTTAAAACAGAAAGAAGTAACGAGGGAAGGCGTGATAACACTTAACTTAACAGAGAAGATAGCATTAGATAGAATATAGTGGACAAGGAGAACGAGCAGATGACCCCAAAGAGTTTTGCTAAAGGATTCATGTAGCCAACCCCAAAATTGTTCAAAAAATGGGTTGGTTGCTTGCTGTTGTATTGACAAACTTATACTCCCTCCATCCCAAAATGAGTGTCCACTTTCTATTTTAGTAAGTTAGTTGTGCATGAACTACCAATATTATCCCTAAGATAAGTTAGTAAGAGCCCATTGAGTTTGTTACAGTTACAACAAGAGCACATGGAACATAAGGGGGAAAGTCTAACTCTAAGCAACTCATCTCTAACACTCATTTTGGGACAAAGGGAGTAACATGTGAGCAAACTCCAAGTCGTGCAATAGCACAAACTTTTGACAACACAAAGCAGTCAAAAAGGTTTGAGATTTCTAGAACTCAGCTATACATCAGACTATAGTTCTTATACCTCACCGCTTATAACTCTGCTTACATGATTCTTCTCTATGCAATGCCTATATATATATGAGTCTTACAGGCCTGAGCATTGTCCATGTGCCTTGAAAGATTTGAAGGTTCTAGCAGACTAGCTAGTTAACTTGTATGTTCTACCTTCACTTCAGCTAAGAAGCATAACCATACAATATTTCCCCACATAGAAAAATGATAAAAGAGACCATACGTATAATTACACAAGACAAACTGTTGGCATGCATAACCAAATCTACAAAATTATTTAGAGGCATAATGCACAGAGCTAAAACCAAATTATAATAAACACAAAATAGACATGAAGAGTTAAGTCATCATGAAAGTCAGAATATTGATATTTGGTGTAAGTGGAACTGAAACTTCAATTTGTCCACTCAGAAAAGCTGCTGAATATTCAATCATTCAGACTACCTGATTAAATTCCACATCAAGCACTTGGATGTGATTCTTTGATTTCTCAAAAGCTTGCATTACCTTCTTTTTCTGAGAAAGTAGTTCCCTTGCATCATTCTCCTTGCCTGTTTGATCTTTTATAACTGCCCAGCACTGAAGCTTGTCAGCTGCCTCTTATTTTCCTCAACCTAGCATTGTTTGCTGGATCATATCCATAAGTTAGTTTAAAATAATACCACCAGTATGGAGAAAGCAGGTGTAGTTGCCTAAGTTGTCAAAGTTGGATCAAGAAAGTAATCCTTAAAATTCTAACCAAATAAACAAAGATTCAACAAAAAATGTTAAGTCCTCGTCAGTTTGTAGGAGTAATAGCAAACAAAAAGGGTTGTAATAGAAAATATTTAAAGTTAGAGATGAGTAGTTTGAAATTCTACTGTCTAGATAAAAAAGAAAAGGAAAAAAAGATTCTAAATATGAACTTGTAAATTAGATGAATCACTTGGTACAAAAGATACTTACTATTAATGTAGATGTATAGCAGAACTATTCCAAGCCCTTGGATACATCAGATACATAATATAACTAAAAGTGATATATAACAGTCAAATTTTCAATTTATTTACCTAAAGAAGAATGCAGCATATTCAGATTGGGCCACCAAATTCATAAAGTTAACAAACTGAAAAGTGTCACTAAAAAAATGAAAAGAAAAGTAAAAAAACAACATAGCAGAAAATGATCGATCAGATGCTATGTAATGATCCATGAGATTATGAGAAGCTGATGAAATTGTATATACACAACTCAAACCACCCAAAATGGTTCTTTCCTTCTCTCTCATAACACATAGCTTAGTTATCGGATATCTCTACATTCAGTCAGAAGTTATATAGCTCATTTGCGTCTATGCAACAAGAGCAGCTTGTATTCAACTCGGTAGAAGCCTAAGTTCTTAGGCAGCAAAACTAGGCATGAGCTAATGTTGGGTGGTGCAAGAACCAACAATAATACAAGCCTCTAATTAAATACATATTAGATATGGTTTCTGTCAAACATCTATTCAAACGGATGAGATCAAGCCACCATTACCAATGCGCTGCCCACTTAACCAGGGTTCTGGTGAGGAAAATTTTCAGTAAATTTCCTACCTTTAAAACCTTTACAAAAAAAGGATGTTGCACATTTGTGCTTGACAACACAATACTTTCATCATTGCACCATATGCCAAAGATGACCCCTCTTTCAATCACAACTCTCATATCAACCAACGTATGAATATGCTGTATTCCCAATAAAGCAAGAAAATGACAGATGCATGTAACCTTCAAGATAACTACAAAGCGTACTCTTGATAGGTGTTAAAAATCACTTATCTAGAAACTTTCAGCAACCTAATAATTATTCGATTAATACCAATGTGGGGCAATTTCACATCAGGGTGCGAACATGGTAGACCCCAGATGATTCATATCAGGATCAAAAGTGTGCTCAAACTAGAACCTGCTTCACTGATACCTAGGGTTTCAAAGTACCACCCACACTTTTTCAAAAGAGAGACAGTCAACTTCTAAGATTCAGCTCAATCAAAAAAAAAAAGTATAATCTGAATATCTGATTGTTACACTTTCTCAATAGCCCATCCTTCCAAAAGCACTTTACCAAGCAGTATTTTATGAAATTCCCATAATTAAAAATATCAATAGTCAAAATTTAGAAGTTTATAATCAACATGTAAGACCAACTACTTAAACTAACTCTTCACAATCAACCATGTTTAATCCTTATTTCACCCAAAATAAAGTTAACTCATACTATCACATAATGAGAACACCAACAGCCAAATGGGACAGAATCTCAAATTGTTGAACCTGTTTCCAATGTTTCTTTCTGACCCATCACCATTTTGCCATCAATATGTAGCTGTCATTGCTCACTTTGAAATAAAAATAACATCTTTGCACACACATCAATGTGTTATTTTCTGGGTATCAATTAAAACGCAGATTATGGCAAAATTTGGCACAAAAATATGGTTTTTCTTTCATAAGAACAAATGGGTATTGTTGGTAACTAAGAAACTGAGCAGAAAGTCACGTACCTGCTCTTTTGGTTTCTGCCTCAGATTGAAGCTGATCCACTTGAGTCCACAGCTGCTCTGCATTGAGTCTGGAAGTGGAAGCCGAACAGACCCATGCCCAGAAGCCCGGGTTTACCCGAAACTATTGGGCCGGGTCAAGCCCATAACTCCACAATTTAAAAGGTATATAATTGGACTTGTCTCCCTTTGGCCCAAACCTCGTAATGATTTTTTATA
>JAYMTK010005318.1:0-10316 GCA_036897405.1 Pelargonium myrrhifolium
CATATATCTATATATATATATATATATCTATATATATATATATATATATATATATATTCTTGTGGGTGGGTGTGTTAAAAGGATTTGAATCCCAAAAAAAGAGGTGAGCCATACAAGACCATATCACTATCTTGCCTTGGTTGGGTTCTTATTCTTCAATCATTTGCAGTGATTCTACTGTTAGATGCAATAAAAATGATTGAGTGTGACAAATCTAATTAGCTTTGTGCACACCTTGCAACCACAAGCCCCATAAAGAATCTCCCAATCACTTCTTTTTATAACAAATAATTTTATTTTCTTCTTCTTCATAATATCAATAGTAGCATTATATACCTACCAAAAAAAAATAGTAGCATTTATATCGACATATAATAAAAGAAAACGGTCTGGTGAGTCGGAAAAGGTCTCGGCTTCGATCCTCACTTAACACACTTTTAAAAAGAGGTGAAATCTTTAACATGTGAACAAATCTCGAATGAAGATTAATCTGAATGTGGTCAAACGGCAAAGGTGTCAACCGCTAAAATGCGGGCCTACTATGAAACCCCACGATTTAGAACAAAAAGGAGAAGAGAGAAAGACCCGTTAAAAATATTGTATATATCAATTTAATCATTTTGAATAATACTAGTAATAAGCAATATGTAATATGGGAGAGGTGACCCTCTGAATTGTTTTAAGAGAGACAAATTTTGTGGTTGATTTTTTAATTGAAGTTTGTTCCTGTGCTGCGGATTTGAGATTTGTTTTATTTTCTTTTTGCATGTGAAAATAATGTAAACTGATTAAGAAAATGTTTTCAAAGAACAATAAAAATTATGTGAAAGTAAAAAATATTTAGACGCATATTTTTGTTTTCATTTAAAAAATGGGAAGAGTTGTTTTTTGTTTTTAATGGGAAGGCGCCGATCTGAGTTTATATGCGTTAGATCTGCTTTTCGCACACTTTAAAACTATTTCCTTATACACCCAACAATGACATTTTCGAAAAGGAAAAAAATATATTTAAGTGTTGGCCCAAAGTTTGATTTGTTAATATTTATAGTCAAATCATCACATAGATTATTAGGAACAAAAAGGATAGATACAATGTTAGTTGTCATTAGTTTTTTAAGTCATTTGAAAACACTAAGCAACTCTTCCCATTTTTTAAGTCATTTGAAAACACTAAGCAACCTCATGCAAATCATAAGAATGGTTTGTGATTCTTTTTTTTTCTTCTTTTTCTCCTCTCTTAAACCATGGGTCCGCACTTTGGCGGTTGACACTTTTATTCTGTTTGACCACACTCAGATTAATTCTTATTCGAGTTTTGTTCACATGTTAAAGATTTCATATCTCCCCAAAAGTGTGTTGAGTGGGGATTGAAACTCGAGACTTCTTCTCACTTACGCAGCATGTGTTAACCAACTGCGACACTTCTACCGGGTGCGATTCATTTTCACTCATGAATAAAATCTCATGCAACTGTGCTATGCAAGGAAAAGGGACAAAGATGCAGAAAGCAAAAGAAAGAATATATGTAAAAGTATAGGCCACAGGACAAGCATTTATGATATGTTCATGACTCATGAGCATATACACAACACTAGCCAAAGCAAAACAAAGCAAAAGGAGGGTCCAAAAAAAATTGACTCAAAAGAAGGCATAGAGGAAAAGAATGGGGCATTTTTGTTTGTTTGATTTTTCTTTAGAATAGGCCATAGAGATATACCAAGAACAATATCTTAAGAACTCATAATGAATTTGAATTAACTTAATGAAATTATAGGTTTGGCTTTTAGGTCAAAGAGTGATGTAATGCCCAAGAGTTCAACTTGGTTAAATTTGATTCTTACTTGTTGTTCAAATATGACAACAATCTTATGAATAGCTTAGGACTCAAGCAATCTAATGATCAAATCTAACCATGCACAAATATTTGAAAAACTAAATTCAGGCTTAAAGGTTTAAGGCCGCTCGTCATTGTCCAATAAGCTTGAAAATAGTTTATAAACTAATTTTTTTTTCAACAAAAAGATTCTTCCTTGTATATAATCTTTGAGTAGATGCATGAAAGACTACAATCGAATAAATGTCAAATACATGTCGGTCTGAGCATAGGTTGTTCCTCTAAAAGCACATCGATATGCTAAAAAATACGACACCATCCGTTCCCCGTGCTGCCTGACTTTGCAAGATGACTCGCAGGTCATCATTTATCTCTATGAGTGATTCTTAACCGTTTATAAACAAAATTATCTGCAATAGGTAAACAAAACTCAACAATATTACATCTTACACTAAGTTACATGTTGCTTATTAGCTCTCTTCTAGTTCGATTGTCAGAGTGTTCTACCATCGTCACTAATAACGTACTTCATTCTGCTGTTTTTGTTCAAATGTTGTTCGAGGGTATTTCAGTCCCTCTCCATCCCGTTGATGATCCTCGAACAATCAATATCAATGTATAAAGACAAACCTTTAGTTTTTATATTCCTTCACAGCGTATTTAACGGCCGCTCAAATTACTTGGTGTCCAAGAAACATTCTTGGCTTAAATTTCAAGAGTGAAAGTGGGAGCAAATGTGGTGGACAAATGATACAAAAAAAGTTGCCTTGCTATCACATTCCTAAAGTGGGTGTGTATGAGGTACCCTAAACTTGACCGTACAATCATCAGGCACTTGTTTGAGACCACATATATATCAACAACATCATCAATTATTTTTACATGGAATTAGAATCCGAATCTCTAATCCCTTTATTTTCCTTTCCTTTCTTTTCTTTTCTCTCTAACCAAACAAAAAATAAACCTCACCCCAAAAATACATATTCTTTCCACTTTTTTTCTTCACAAAAATATCTAATTTCATATCAATATACATAACTCCCAGTAGTATTGTCATATAGTATTGGAAAGGTTGTTGAGGATGAGATTAAGAAAGCAATACAACAATTAATCCCTTTCTAACACGACTAATACACCGACAACTGTTTTGAAATTGTTCCATAACTTCTTAGCTTATGATTATATCGCTCCACGTTGTACGGTAAATGTTTGCTCGTGCGTTCAACACGCGAAACTTATGACTCTCAAATTGTGTCACGTGGCCGCCAAACTTTTCAAATTCTTCTAACAACCATCAAAATATAAATGTTTTTTATTCAAAAAAAATAGTTTTTTTTTTTTTGTGTTGTAATTTCATGTATTTGTAGTCCAGTTGTTTTCATGACTTTAGCCTCTGGTTGGAGGGCCAGAAAAGGAAAGAAAAAATCTCCAATTTCCACAAAAAGAACATAGGAAAAAGAAGAAAACATATATGCCTCCTCCCAAATAAAATATATTTCATGTTATTTATGTTGATCTTATTCTTGGCATGAATCTTTTGCCAAACCTAACCAACCCATTACCCTACCCTTCCATTACATGCCCCACTTGTTTGATATATTTATATACATACATACATATATATATATACACATTCAAATTTTCCATATAGTTTCATCCTCATTTTGGTCCACCAACATAAACCACACCATCTTCCACACATTTGGGAAATTCTCAATGAGTTTGTCGACACGGAGCGCTATTATATCTCGATCGGGTGGTGGCCAATAATTTTTCGAATATATGATAAATATATTAAGATGCATAAAGAGAGCATGACATGCATGCAACACACAACACAAAGAAGAGAAACACTCAAAACTACTAAACTAGTAGTAACATTGATATTAAAAGACATGAACGACAAAGCACTTGTAGCAACTCCTTGAACAAGTTTTTTTCTTTTTGTACATTCAACAAGCCAAAGCCACAAGTACTGAAAACACAAGCTAAAACCCAAAGGAACAAAAGCTAGGAGTACCCAAAAACATTGTTAACAAACTACATTGGAAACAAAGAAAACACCTACACTTATTAGGAAAAGAGAGATTAGACAGATAGATCAAACCAAGGTCCTTGGGTCAAACACGGTCAACGACGGTCAAAGCCAGTCAAGCACAAACCCTAGGAACAGCCTTGCAGATCAGTGGGTTCTTCATCTCCAGAGAGAGCTTCAAAACCTCAGTCAAGTCCACCGGAGAATCCGGAGCTCCGACCCATTTGAAGCTCTGGAGGAGCTGAGCGAGCCAGAGATGGACGGTGGCGAGACCCATTGCTTTTCCGGGGCACACCCGGCGACCCGACCCGAACGGAGCGAGGCGGAGATCGGAACCCATAATGCTCACATCTTGAACAACAAACCTCTCCGGGTTGAAAGTTTCCGGATCGGACCAGATGGTTTCGTCGTGGGTTATGGCCCACATGTTGACCATGGCGGTGGTGCCGGCGGGGACAAAGTGGTCGCCGACGTGGACGTCGTGGACGGCGAGGCGGGCCCAGGAGAGGAGAGGACCCGGTGGGTGGACCCGGAGAGCTTCTTTGACGATGGCTTGGAGGTATGGGAGGTTGGGGAGATCCGAATCCGAAACGGGTCGGGCGGATCCGACAGCGTTGTCGATTTCTTCTTGAGCTTTGGTTTGGATTTCTGGGTGAAGAACCATTCTCGCTAGAATCCACTCCAAGAGAATCGCAACTGTATCGGTTCCGCGAAAGATCATTTCCTGAAGGAAAAAAAAAAAGTTGATTTGCGGTGAGGACAATTATCGAACACTTGGTAGAAAAAAAAAAAAAACATGTTTGTGAAGAAAAAGTAGTAACATAACATAACATACCCAGAGAACAGCAATCATATCAGAGTCGCTGAGCTTGTCCTCTTTCTCCAAATCGAGCAAAACATCGACGAAATCTCCAATGCTCGTGTTGCTGTTGTGAACTCTGTCTCCTCCAACATTAACTCGTTTGGCTTTATGTTCCTCGATGATCTTTGTGACGAACACGTTCACTTTCGCGGCCAGGGTCCGGCACCTTTTCCTCACGGACTGCAAATCGAGCCACCCGAGGACCGGAAAGTGATCGCTCCAGTTGAAAGTGCCGAGCAGCTCGTAGCCTTCGCTCACCATCTCCTCGAGCTCAGCTCCATCGCCGCCATTGAAGTCGAAGCTCCGTCCGAACACGGTCATCATCACATTGTTCAGAGACCCAAAATGAAGAATCTTCTTGACCTGAACCTGACCTTGCTCAACCATCGAACCCTTGACCTCCTCCACCATTTTAAGCCCAATCTCTCGCCGGAACGATTCGAACCCGGCGATCCTCCTCGGACTGAACAAATGGGTCGCCGAGATCCTCCTCAGGCTCCTCCAATAATCTCCGTACGGAGCGAAACCCATTGCCCGATGGAACAGAAGCTCGTACGCCGACTCCTTCACCGGCCGGTCCGCGAACGCCGAGCTCCCCAGAATCTCCTTCGCCGTTTCCGGGTGACTCGCGATCACGAACCGAGTCAACCCGACGGAGAATCCCATCAACGGGAGAGCCTCGAATCTCCGAGCAAGCTTCGCCAACACCCTATGCGGGGTCGAGCCAGTGAAAACGCTAAGCAAACCGGTCACCGGGAAACCGGACGGCCCCGGAATCGCCGCCGGAGTTCGCTTCTTGGACAGAGCCCAAGCGAGACCTCCCGGAGCCAACCAGTACCCGAACACAGCAACCACGAGAATAAAAGCTAAGACCACCTCGACACTGAGGTTCTCGGAGCGGAAGAGCTCCGGGAGAACCAGAAGTTGATGTTCCGGCGACATTTCCGATCACCGGCAGTGAATACAGAGACGGTTTTGGTATTGAAACAGAGAGAGAAGTGTTTGCTTGAGAAGCGCATGGGACGAAGAGTGTGAAGAGGTGGTTAAATAGAATAACAAAATGGTGGGCTGTGAACGCGAACGGTTAAAAACTGATTTAACCGCGGTTAAAAAGAACTAACCATGGTTAAAATTTTAAAAGTGATTGAATATTAGGAATTTCTTTTTAATGCGAATAAATGTTTCAGTCCATTTCTCTCTCACGCGATTCGGCTTCTGAGAACTTGAATTTGGGCCGTTGATTTGGGAGATGAACGGACAGGGAGTGATCTGGACCGTTGGATGGTGGTTAGAGTTCACGTGTGGAGATGGAGAGTTGTTTTTGGGTGGTTTTTTTGAATTTGATCATTTTTTCAGGTTGCTATTTATGGAATGATTCTCTTGATTCTATTCAAGTTTGGTTTGATTTTTTCTCTTCTTTTTTTCTTTTTCTTTTTGGTTTTTTTTTTTTGGGGGGATGGGATTAGAAAAATGTTGACAAATCTTTGACTATACAAACATATAAGAACACTATAATGTCAATCAATTTTGTTACAAAGTCTGAGTTAAATTTTAGTTGAAGTTGGTTTGATAGATCACTTGGTGCTTGTCTGCTTGATATTAAAATGTATGTTTGAGCTTTTTTATTCAAGGTTAAACGAGTTTTAATAAGATAATTAAATAAAAGTCTTCTATTCATTATACGATAGATGTAGTTGTACTCATAAAATGTGTGGAAAGCTCAGTGTTGTAATATGTGACTGATTGAAGATGTTATCGTGGTGGAGTATAATAATGTCATGTTTATATTACAATGACGTTGTGATAATTTTATCATTCTCGAATCCTGGGCAAAGCTTGTAGGTGGAGTTGCATGGTAGAGCATGAGAGGTTACTACTATAGAACATGCCTTGCTCCAATTCTTTCTCAAGCATTTTCTAACCAAGTGTAAAATTGAGTGTTTTGAATCATGACTTTCTCCAGGGCATACCTTGATTCTTTTCACCAAGTGGTTTATTGGTGTGCCAATATGGTTTTGGGTGTCTAACAACTATGGTTTTGGGTGAACGGCCTACGTCAACGAGGTAAATTCTTTTGGGTAATAAGAGCATCCACGTTGAAGGTTCTCAATGCATTAAGATTTTTAATAGGTCCTCAAAAAGTATTTTATTTTTGTTGGGAACCATTGCATATGTGACAAGTTGAAATATTAAAATATAGCAAAAAGGGACTCAATTTGAGTCCCTTTGATGCAGATGCTCTAATATTAAGAGAAACTTATTTAAATAGTTGATGAAAGAGTGTGAGGTGGAGAACTCTATAAACGCAAATCTTGTAGGTGCAACTCTTTGAAAAAAGATCCTAATTCGGGAAGGATATAAAGAAAAATGCCTTAATCATATCGAGCAGGGAATTCTCATAGCATATATAATTGCCCCAAAGAGATGTCGAATGAAATGAGCTTAAGAGGAGGAGGAGTAAATGAGTACAACGTAGCACTAAGGCAGCTCAAAAACATGCCTTTAGGGTCCACCCATGTGGGTTAGCTTAACCTCGGTTTTTGCTTTCCTTTTGTTTCATCATTCGACTCGTTGTCGTGTCTTAATGAGTTTCGTCTTTCGATCATCTCAAAACATGTTGGGGAAGGTTTTGGGGTCTATACTCACTTGATATTGATGATGCAAGGCATGATCCATAATTACTTTGAAAACCTATCAGAGTGAATAGTACAAGTTATTTTATTAGTGACTAAAATACTTATTACATATCACGTATCATCGTGTGTAAAATGAACGTAATTGTCTCATCCTAATAAAAATCGATCAGATATATTTTATAATCCTGAACTTAAAAAATGTATTTATCGATTTTCTTGATGCCGTATGTGTGGGATTCAATTATGAGCTCTAGTTTAAATGATACTAATCCTCAATTAGATTTATTTAAGCTTTCATATTTGACCCGTATATTACTATATATGCTCTCAACAGTGTATTCTCATGCAAGTCAAGATTAAACTAACTTATTTTAATCTAGACCGTTAGTTTCATGTATGATATAAATTAAATGCCTTTAATCTAAGCCATGGCTTCAACATTTTCAGAATATTAGTTCTCGAAACTAAATAAAATAACTTTCCAATATTTTTTTAAAGCAAAATAACCTTCCAATTTTAGTCCTGAACAAATTATTTTACGTAATCCTAACCGTGGTTTTTTCTTTATATAATTGGAAGTTGGAACCAAACCAATAACCTCACCAATACAAGCAATTAACATTCAAATGAAACACTAGCATAATATATATCATATTATATAAATAAATTCATAAATAAGCAAGGGGTATTCAATTCTATACAGACTATATACAAAATATTGAAGTTGAAATGCAACCAACTACATGGTGAACAGTGTTAAACAAGAACAATGTGAGATTTCAAAAAATGTTCTGACAGATGATAAATGACAAGTCAAGAGAATGGTTTTGACCCATGCAACAAGAGAAGAATTTTTTGTTTAAGAAAAATAAAATAAAAAGAGTCACACAGAATTAAGATTCTTTCACCTTTTTCACTGCCTATCAAATGCAATATACTTTCTCAGTTTTCTAAAACAAATAAAATAACAAAATTGAGCTGAAAACAGAAAACAGTCAGAACCTGTAAAAGTGAAAAATAAAAATAAATGACATGCAGGGGATGGAAATGAGTTGTGACTAGCTGTTCCATTTCATTTCCAAGGATGAGAGAAAAAAAAGGACATATCTGCATGCAAAGATATGGTCAGCCACAAACTTACTGGTCTCCAGTACTGCAATTATAACTAGCTTAGCAATTAGCATCAAAGCACAGAAAAAATCACAAGCCATAGTTTCTTACTGTGGAAACAATGTCAGTACGGGTCACAAGAGAGTCGAATAATTCATGTAAGTTTATCACAGTTATTAATTATTTAGATTCGTCGTGAGAATCTATTCCATACTATCAATGCTCTTTGTTTCGACTTAATGCATGATCTTCAGTGTAGCGTGGTAGATTCTTGTTATTGTCTCTCATAATTTTATTTTTTTTTCCTTTTAATCCTTAACGAGATGAACATATAATTGCACACGATCGACCAACTCAATTATTAGCGTTCACATTATTGATTCATAACCTCAATTCATTTTCATTTTGGAAAGAAAATTATTTGGTAACTTAAACTCATATCTACATGTCATCATCTCCTGAAAACAATATCAACCCGAATGAATTCACATTTTTTCTTAACAAATTATACCGTTTCAACTCGAAACTCGAATTTTCAACTCTACACACGAGATTGATTCTGCCGGAGCTTTTTCTGAGCACCGGAGAAAAACGAGAGCTGTGGTAATTGTGTGTAAAGTGTAAAGTAGCGCCGCCCTGGTTGTCAGGCAAAAGAAATATGCATGCATGTTTCGTAATAAATATTGAAGAGAGAGAGAGAGGTGTGTTTGTGGGTGAAAATGAAAGGTTCACGCTTGGTGTACTGGAACTGAAACAAACAGCTGTACGTGCTAAATATTAAAGCTTCACAACCACGTTACCAATGTCATGTTCATATTGCCACGTAACCTTACGTGAACTGACCATGTCTCTGTCCTCTCTCTCTCTGCGATCCCTACTGTTCATATTTACAAGTTACAACCAGTAATAAAACTTGATTCCAAGCCCCAACCCAACTCTCGATCCAGCTATTTTAACTTGGCTCCTCTGCTGATACAAACGATGCCTTCGAACTTGCCACGTCAGCCACTTTCCGCTGTTCGAGATGTCGTTGAAGCTGACAATTTGGATCCGAATGTATATGTATACCCGAAACTCGATCAACCACAATTGAAGTGGTGACTAAAGTTTTCATGTGGTCTTCGACTCGGTTGGAGATGGAGATGTCTACGGTGGTTCACGTGCGTAAGAAAACGAACTACATGTGTTGAGTGTCGATTTAAAAGCTTTTGATTGTGCATGTGTCTAGTCCATCAACAAATAAAAAATGTTGACCTTGCATGTGAAAGAGATCGTTTAAGTGGTGAATAGAGTCTCATATTGAAGGAATAAATTTGGATCCAAACGTGTTTGTACTCGGAACTCGATCAACGTTTTTTGTGTGTGTTTGGAATTGCATGAAGTAGACTTGAATGATTGGAGTGGTGACTAATGTTTTCATGTGGTCTATGACTCGGTTGGAGATGGGGATGTCTATAGTGGTTCACGTGCGTGAGAAAACTACCTACATGTGTGGGGGTGTCAATATAAAGGCATTTGAGTGTGCACGTGTCTAGTTTATCAACAAATGAAAAATGTGGACCTTGCATGTGAAAAAGAGCGTTTAAGTGGTGGTTAAAGTCTCATATTGAAGGAAATTTTTTGGATCTGAACGTGTATGTACCCGGAATTCGATCAACGTTTTTTCGTGTTTGGGTTTGCATAAAGTAGACTTGAACGTTTGGAGTGGCGACTAATGTTTTCATGTGGTTTACAACTCGGTTGGAGATGGATATGTCTATAGTGGTTCGCGTGCGTAAGAAAACTACCTACATGTGTGTGGTGTGTCGATTTAAAGGCATTTGAGTGTGCACGTGTCTA